>JAJGQC010000222.1:0-25000 GCA_021014325.1 Plazaster borealis
GGTAATTTCTCACTAAAATATTAGGAGACTTCAGGCCAGAAGCCTTTTTAAGGCATCTGAAAGCACACAAATTTGTGAAACAAGGGTGTTTTTTCTTTCATCATTTTCTTGCAACTTCAATGACCAATTGAGCCCAAATTTTCACAGGCTTGTTATTTTATGCATATGTTGGGATAAACCAAGTGAGAATACTGGTCTTTGACCATTACCAAACGTGGCCAGTGCCTTTAAACGTCATGTGCATGTTGTGCATACATGTACATGTACAGTAATTACGACCAGTGAAAAACTGCGAAAGTGATAGATGCAAAGTGGTCCCCTAAATTGTTTTTCTTGTCACATGTTTGTAATTAATGTAAACTGGACAATAAACTTGTAGTTTACTATACGTTTTATGTTACATAAAATACAAATCAAGAAAATCATAAATTTTGAAACCAGAGTTTAACATCAATCCTAAAGACTTAAAAGACACTATTGATGTATGGAAAGATAACTGACTCAGTGACACAATATATTAGGCCATTGTTTGTTTTAATACTTGGATAATAGTGTCACAGCTACAAAAATGAGCGGGAAGCGGGAGGTACAAAAACATGGCAACATGTTTCGTTGGTTTTGGGGTGTTTTTTTTACAAAAGGCGTTTTTGGGGGGACGGCGATTCCGTAATCCAAGTATTTTTAAAAACACATGGCCTTACAGTTTCATGTTCACTTCCATGCAATTGCAGCAGTTGAGTTGAAAATAGACTGCCAGATGGCATGAGCAAATGTTATTGTGTGTTTTTTTGTAAATGAATATCCCATCAAGTAACAAACCACTGCGGTATACTTTTCAGAAAGGAAACAAAACCCGGTTTCTGTATATAAAAACCTACATTTACAGTACATGTACAGTACAGACTTTGAAGATTTTGTCAATTTAGTTTTAGCATGAAAGTAGATGCTGGATAACACCAATATCAAGCTGGACAAACCTTCAATGTATTGTTTACATTTCGCACATCAGCACAAGTAAACTCATACCCATGACGTGTACAAATGTACCTGTTGTACTGTACATGTACATGTATGTACATGTACATGTGGGTAAAACTAATAATCAGTAAAGCTTGAGCAATTTTGACTAAAATTAAGTTGGTAACACCATCCGTCTCCGACCAGCTTATATTTTAAAAACAAGTTTACCAAAGTTAAAAATAAGGTAAGGGAAGCAGAAAACAACAACTTTCCAGTTATTTAAAAAAAAACTTGAAAAATATTGTGTGATTTGTTATCTTAGCATCAAACTCTGAGTACAAAATATCCTCGACTTGTCTTCCTAAATTAGAAAAGCAGATCAAGCATTTTGAGGAATAACTCGTCTGCTATTCTACTTAATTTTTAAGATGAAAAGATGATCAAATCTCTATTCGCTCACAGTGACTGAAGAGTAGCCTTTCACAACGGAAGAAAGGAGCATCAACTGATTTGATAACAATCTTTACATAGTGCCAAACAACACATGTACATTGTACATTGTCAAAGATGGACGTATTTATACCTCAAAGGTACCTACTTCAAAACACACGCACTGTAAATGTACATCCTCTCGCACAGGAGCTTTACATACAAAAATGGCACAACAAAAATCATGTTGCTGGTACACCATGTATACACAACATAACATATTATTTATTATATTATTATTATGTACATAAAGTTAATGCCATTAAGATACATGTATTTACTGTTTGTATCACTAAAGCTTGGATACTGTAAAACAAGTAATTATTACCATGTATGTATTCAGAGGCATTGTATGAATACATAATGTAATAATATTTTTTTAATAGAGATCCCAAAGTGAAACCTCCATAAATATGTAGCAGTGACAGGTGTAGATCACCTGCTGCATTACAATGTGACCCCTGATGTTGATTCCGGCTAACATTGACATCCAAATGAATGGAGTGTAATTAAAATTGTGCTTCACTTTGAACTTACAGTGACCGTGACCAACACAGTCCTCATTCCAATTGGATTCTTGCTCATGTCAAGGTGTTACAGGTCTGTGTATGTTCAAGGTGGGTTTTATTAATCCATGCAGCAGCATCCAATCGAGAGCCATTTGAACTGTCAAGGCATCTTCAGCTGTCAGCAAGAATTGTTGTGTATACTCATGGGAGTTATTTGTTTAAGATTAAGGTTACCAATTATGGCAATATAACGGTTACCAATTATGGTAATATTACGGTTACCAATTATGGCAATATTACGGTTACCAATTATGGCAATATAACGGTTACCAATTATGGCAACATTACACGCCACTAAGTTGAGTGTTAACATTTTACAATCCACATTTTTAAAAACTGTGCCACCTCTTTAAAGACAAAGTAAAGAATTGGTAATTTAAGGAGAGCAATTTTATTTGTTTCTATCTGAAAGCTTACTGATTACAAAGTTTTAATACATGTACCTTACAAATATTCCAGAGAAATTTTTCCGCCTGAATTACTGCCAAAGTCAAGAAAATGGCGTGTGATTGTGAAGATTCTAAAAATTATCATTGCTCACATCATATTGATTGCAACATTATGCCCAATGGGCACAAATCCATGACAATACATACACCATTTGTGTTGCTTTTACTGAATTGGGACTGCCAACTTGATGAAATTTTCACAGGTTAGTTGTTTGGTGTGTTAATTAAAAACTAGTGAATGGGAAACTAACAAAGATGTACTTTTTTCCTTTATAAAGAAAACAACCTAGCTGGATTTTACACTTTTCCAACACTTGCTTTTAAATGTGTATGTGTGTACATGTTCTCGAAAATAGTGTGTACAAATGTAGATGGAATGAAGACAATACATAAAATTGAAGTCAGGGGTGGAGACTTGCTGGGATGTGGAAGTATCACACACAGTGTAACTTGAATGTAAACATCTTAGATTCACACAAAGGTTCTACATGTACAAATAAAGAGCTCCTTTTGGCTTGCCTGAATCTGTAATGCAAGAGGTTAATAGCATGAATAATGCTGCGCGTATAATATGATGTACATGTTCCCTACAACATGTACACCATGCCTTGCCGTACATGCCATGCTTTGCCACAAGTGAACATTGCTCTTGTGACATGATGTTACATGCAACTTGAGCTTATTAATCTGCTTTAGCACTGGTACACGAACAGTACATGTACAATGTCCTGATCATGTAGGGTAACTGAATATGAATGAGGGGGAGAGTTACGCAGATGGGAGGGGCGAGGGTTGGGTAGACAGGAGGGGGAGAGTTAGGTACGTAGACAGGAGGGGAGAGTAAGGCAGACAGGAGGGCGAAGGCTGCGTAGACCGGAGGGCGAAGGTTTGGTAGACAAGAGGGGAAGACTTGGGTAGACAGGAGGGGAAGACTTAGGCAGACAGGAGGGGCGAGGGTTGGGCAGACATGAGGGGGAGAGTTAGGTAGACAGGAGGGGAGAGTTAGGTAGACAGGAGGAGAGAGTTAAGCAGACAGGAGGGTGAAGGTTGGGTAGACAGGAGGGTGACGGGTTGGGTAGACAGGAGGGGGAGACTTGGGTGGACAGGAGGGGAGACTTGGGCAGACAGGAGGGTCGAGGGTTGGGTAGATAGGAGGGGAGAGTTAGGTAGACAGGAGGGCGAAGGTTGGGTAGACAGGAGGAGAAAGTTAGGTAGACAGGTGGGCGAAGGTCAGGTAGACAGGAGGAGAGAGTTAGGTAGACAGGAGGGGTAGAGTTAGGCAGACAGGAGAGTGAAGGTTGGGCAGACAGGAGGGTGAAGGTTGGGTAGACAGGAGGGTGAAGGTTGGGTAGACAGGAGGGTGAAGGTGGGTAGACAGGAGGGGGAGACTTGGGTAGACAGGAGGGGAGACTTAGGCAGACAGGAGGGTCGAGGGTTGGGTAGATAGGAGGGGAGAGTTAGGTAGACAGGAGGGCTAAGGTTGGGTAGACAGGAGGGGGAGAGTTAGGTAGACAGGAGGGGAAGAGTTAGGCAGACAGGAGGGCGAAGGTTGGGTAGACAGGAGGGGGAGAGTTAGGCAGACAGGAGGACGAAGGTTGGGTAGACAGGAGGGGAAGAGTTAGGCAGACAGGAGGGCGAAGGTTGGGTAGACAGGAGGGGGAGAGTTAGGCAGACAGGAGGACGAAGGTTGGGTAGACAGGAGGGGGAGTTAGGCAGACAGGAGGGTGAAGGTTAAGTAGACAGAAGGGGGAAGGGTGGGTAGACCTGAGGGAGAGTTAGGCAGACAGGAGGGCAAAGGTTGGGTAGACAGGAGGGGAGAGATCTAGGTAGACAAGAGGGGAGAGACAGGAGGGGAGAGTTAGGCAGACAGGAGGGCAAAGGTTGGGTAGACAGGGGGGGATTGGGCAGACAAGGGGGAAGAGTTACATGTAGGTAGGGAAAGGGGAAGAGACTGACAAGGTGAACACATACAAAAACAAAGGAGGGCAAAATGTACATGTAGGGAAATAAATCACTTGGTTTTAGATACCATGAATATAAAACACATCTTACATAGATTCAAGGTGAAGAAGCTGAATAAATAATAAGCCATTTGCAAGTTCAAATTGTCTAAAGTCTGTTACATACTTTCTACATTGTATCCCATGACATGCATAATGTAGTCTTTATAGAATGCTTTACAGCAAGTTATGAACACTGAACACATTTTTCAATAATGTACCAATCTTATAACAATCTGGACTTGAGTATGTTTCAAGGTTGTGACAAAGCCATACAGGAATTTAAAATCCAGCTTCACAAGTATAACTTGCAAATGGCAAAGTCAAATTAACATGATAACAGAAAGTATTAAAAATCCAGCCTATCAAACAAAAGCAAAGTATTAGAATAACTTCAGACTTGCACACTTGGCCACAATTTCAAAATGTCTATGCCACTGCATATTTTCATGTGTATTTTCAATACATACAGCTTCTTCCATTTCAAGAAGAAAATGCCTGAGACTGTAATTCTGGGGTTTCTGTTGTGAATCATCGCCCTGGAGAATTTCAAAAAAGTAAAAAACAAAACAAGCAGCATGCAGTAATTGCAATGCACTAAAAAATGTTAGTTTTGAAACCTCACAAACAGATCATTCTTAACCACATGCCCCAGAGAAACTTCTACCAAATTACACTATGCAAGTTTAATTTTCCAGCAGTGAACCGGAGCTTACAAAATGGTTATTACTTGTTTGATTAAATTATACATGTATGTAAAATTGTTTGACTACTGCTACTTAAGCAGGTCATTGCACTTTGCATGTCAATTTTTTTTCCAGTGATGCACTGTGAAAATGGCCTCTGCTGTGCAAACTCTTGGTGGCGCACTATATTGTGAACATCGCCCACATTATCTTGAAGAACAAATCAAAACACACCAAGTTTGTATGTAGACCTGTAGCAAAGTAACCAATTGAAACCTAGATGTGGCATTATCAGCATTCTCCCCTATCAGTGGTCAGCTGGGCTAAAAATGTCAAACACCTTGGAGGATTCCAGGATTGATTTTGTACTGACAAACATGGGGTGTGCTCCAGCTTCTGGTTCAGTCTCATAGTAACTGGAGACCATATTTATTTCAGTTCCTAAGTACAGGCCTGCAGGCTGCTCATAAATGCAAGTCTCATACAATAGAACATCACAAGGAAACCTTATAATGAACATGTATGGTGGTCTAGTGAAAGGTCAAGCTACACTGTAACTGGTCCAACTGGGTGCATTCTAGTGACCGAAAAGGTGAGGGCAAGACCTAGAACTTGTTCATTCCATGTGACAGCAATGTTTTCGATTTTGTGTGTATTTTGTTTTTTATTTTGGGGCAATTTTTTCAAAAAAGGAAGACCAAGAGTATGCCACTAACTTTCATGACGAACTTTAAACTAAAACCCTTCTTACCTGTCTCAGGAGGCTGTTGGAACTAGTATCAGAGAAACTGCCATCAGATCGCTTGAACTTGCCTTTCTTTTTAGCACCTTTTCCAACTGTTTGAGACTGTTAAGTTAACAAAAAATGAACACATTTACAACAACACAGACAATAAAGCAAGAGAACTTGACATCACAAATTCCCCCTTTTCTCCCACCATTGATTTCAAATTTTTATTTGCAGGGGTGTAACTGTGAGTGGGGTATTAAAAAAAGCACAACATGTAACGTCATGAAGGAGCGGGGCTTCTGCTCAGTGTATTCGGGGGAATCTGAAAATTGTACCAATTTTTAGGTCCAAAATCCATGAAAAAAATAGTCATATTAACACTATTTTAGTGTAAAATAATGTACACTAAGCTTATAAAGGAAAATTTTATTTTGTTGGACAAAAATGGCAGAAAGCCTGCAAAAGAACCAAACCAGGCCAATTTCAGACTTTTTGGGGGGATGAACATGTTTGCATTGTGTTGCCTTATATCTGCCCATCATCGGTTTGTTCAATCCATGATTATTCCTCGAATCCTTGACTTTGGGATTGGTTTTATCAGCTGAGCACTGTGTGTCAAAATTTAGAATCTATTTGGACTACATGTATATGACGCACAATGTGTTGCACTAACATCTGTGGCGTGTCGTGGCCGAGCAGATAAGAACACCGAACTCAAGCTCTGGTGTTTCTGATCAGCAGAGTGTGGGTTCGAATCCCAGTCGTGACACTTGTGTCCTTAAGCAAGACACTTAACCACATGCTTCGTCCTTCGGATGGGACGTTAAGCCGTAGGTCCCGTGTGTTGTGTAATGCACGTAAAAGAACCCAGTGTAGTCAATAAAAAAAAAGAGGCTATCCCCTATGAAAAAGAGATTTTTACAAGTACATTTGGGAATGTTTTAAAGTGAGATGAGGTACAATGTGTACACCTGTACAACCTTTTAAAACTACTTTTTATGTAAAAACTGTATGCGAAAAATACAGTGTAAAATATACAAGCTATCTGATGCAATATACTGTACAGTGTACTAACGTCAGGGGTACAGTATACTCATGAATTTGGAGTCCATAATATGAGGGTTTTTTTTTCCAAACAGGTGTTCGAACATTCTGCATGTTCAATGAGTGCGTACATGTGGCTTTGAATAATGAAATCCAATGTTTAATGCATGCGGCTGTTGACTCATCCTTTCCATCTGCATAAGGAAATGTGTGCATCCATTGCCAATATTATGTACACGTACAACAATCCAAGCTTAAGGGTCCAAGAATGTAATGTGTGTAAGAATATATTTACCAATCACTGAGGCAAGGAGATATGCAAGTTCTGTTTGAAACAAAGAAACAAACACAAACCGCTCAACCAACAATCAAGTAAAAGGTAAATTTACATGTATTTCACTTGTTTAAAAAAAAGAAGCTTTGTCAAGCATAACACAAAGTTAACAAAAAAAGGATTTTAAACAAATCAGTTTTATGAAGCTGTAATTTTATACCCCGACTAATCACCAAAGTAAGTGTGTGTGGAATTCCAACTTCACAAAGATTTTGTACATAATGTACATTTGTAGATCCTTTTCACGGTCATGGCAGGGCAATCTTTGTCTAATCAATTTGAAGAATCCATTATCTTGGAATAGAAGCGACCTAGCCTTGAAAACACTGCAGTCCCAAGGAGAAAACCTCCATGGAATGGACGATACAAGACAAAAAGGTAAAATCTTTCAACAAATTACAATACAATGGTACGTACACAGAGGGTACATGTAATTTTTGCAGACTTCAGAATTTTCCGCACTGAACACGGACGGAATCGCGGAAATTGGTGCAGAACACTGAATCGATCCAATTGCATGGAATTTCACGGAACTTAAAAACAAATCAGAATTCAACAAGAATCAAAATACTGGATTCAAATAATGACTGACTAAAATAAAATCGAGAACAAACAAATACAACATTCTACAAACTCAAAATCCTTCAATTTCTGGCGATAAAGTCCATCATCACCGATCGATCCCCAGTGTGCTACATGGACATTCAGCACGGGTCAGCATCATCACCAACCGGTAGACAAACCACTAGCAGGCTAGCAGCGACCTCCAGTGACTGACGAGGTCAGATGTATTATTCATTTTAACAATTTGCGCACGGGATGAACATGCTCGTATGACATTAATATTAATAAGGTCAATGAGTTTGCGGCTAGTGGGTTCCCATTTTAGAGTCTGCCTCACCCTGGGCTTCAAACACAAATTTTAGTCGGTGTGGTGTTCTTCGCAAGCATTCCCTTAATACATGTTTAGCTATGTGACGCATAGGGATCTAGACGACAGTGCCATAAACCGTATCCGCCCATCTAAGCACAAACTAATCGAATCTTGGCACCTTACCCATGTGCACTCCGTCGGTTCCAGTGTGTCACAATGGCGACCAAACGGAAGGCTTTGCCGTCCAGAAAACTGCAAGTGGGTAGTTGTGTCATATTTATTGCCTTTATTTACCTTGAATTAACACCGTTGTTATCACCGAAATGGTTAGAAAATTACGCCGGTAAAAAACGGAATTCAGAGTTTTAAAAAATGGAATTCAGTAAATTACATCACAAAAAATTCTGATATCTATTATTGGTACCTTTTGGCAAATGTACAACTTGTCTGTGTAATGTTCAACTGTCAGGCTTCCCCATCTGGGAACCAATATCACCTATCCACCTTCAAACCATATTAAATGTACCTCTACACAGTATTTGTTAAATAAAACTCCACATAATTATTTTACAATGTGGCCAAGTTCTGCCTCAGTGACTGAAATGCAGAAACACATCACCGGTATTATTTTCCCACTCAAAAAGTTCGGTTGGCTACTGTCTGTTACTGTAGCTCTTGTACAAATAAAATGTTGACACAATGTAAATGTACTGTGTGCATGGACATTGTATACAATGTGTTTGCCATATGGACCATTGCCAGGGACGAACAGTCCCATCCCCTCCCCACCCACACCCAATGCCAATAGCACTACCTTGGTAAACTGTAATTATACAAAGATGTGCATCATTTCTATGTAGTGGAATTTTAATGCAAGTTGCCCATGGCCCTCCTGTGTAGCTGAACTCCTACAACATTCCAATTTAAATTTTTGCCATGGGTAATAAAACAAAGAACAAGAATGACATTATTTCATACTTCAGACTGTTTGTGTAATATACATGTATTGGAAGGTCCAGCCACAGCCCCACATACATACTGCACATATCACATTACATGTGTGCACATACAGTGTATTCATACATGTACTCCAAGGGTAGGGACCTGTACATTGCACATCGTGTTCGTGATGTACATGTACATACTTGAAGAAATCACTCCCATCATGCCAACAGTATTTCAGCATTGTATGAATTCTTCTTGGAACCAGCACAGCACATTGTAACTGTAGAGATTAACTATAACATGTGTTATGAAATAACGTCGTAAATTGTTGGCATATCAACCGCGGCTTATGAATTGATTTTCAAGCCAACACTGTGCTCCATGGCATATTTTCTGGACGGCTGGCGTGGGCATGTTTGACTAAAGTCACCTGACTTTGGTTGTCCATGTAATGACTTTAATTCATGATAAAATAGAATTAGCTGTTGCAAACTGCTTACCAACCAAAAGGACCTACGGTATAAATGCAAAAAAAAGTTAATGGCCTGATGACGTTTCCACCCAAGCAGAGTCTTTCTCGAAGGCTAACAACAAAAAAGGATTTAATTTAAAACTTTAATTCATGAATGAACCGAGGAAAAAACTTTCAAATTTGTTTTAAAAACCATTTTTGAAGATCAAAATACAGAATGTCTGGAAAGTCAATCCTTTTCAAAGCAAACCAAAAGAAGTTTTCATCCCAATATTGGCAAATTGACGTCTTAAAAAATGAAGAAACTACTCAATTGCAGTCCAACCTCATTCATGCATGCAGGGCAAACAAAATGAAGGTATATTGTTCTCTTACAGACTACAATGTTCTTCAAGTTGGAAGACTTTTTACATGTACAGTAATTTCCTGCGGATAAGGCGCTTGGCGCATAAGGCGCAATGTATCTTTCACATTATACACGCTCACGAAGTCACATACTGCTTGTACATCAACACATACAGGGGTCATTGCGATGGTATAAGCACACTTACCATAGCGCAAAGGGATCGTAATTTTATAATCGCGAAGAAGAGTAAAACATCACTGCTATTTTGTCATTATTATTTTGTCCATGTTCATTTTAAAGATTTGTTTCTTAAGTTAAACCATAGCTTTACAGTTGTTCGTTTTACACAACGGGCGCGCGCAGATAAACGTTTTTCCAACGTTTCCCAATGAATTGGCTGCTAGTCTTAGCTATATGTATCCCGCCTTTTTTGAATACTACAATACATGCAAGAACCAATGAACGCTAGAGGGCGCTTTCTTAATAATGCTTTCAAATCACAGACATAAAATACCTTATTACATTAGAAATGTACGCCCTCTGTTGGCGAAATTCACGATAAATTAAAAAAGGACTTGTTTAATAAAGACTAGTACCTGTCATGTGATATAGCTGTGTACTGTGTGCAGCATGCATTGATCATCGCTCATTCGCGACGGCCAGTGACTTCGTTCTTCGGTAAGTTTCGTCAAAAATGTGAACGGTTTAGGTTTTATTTAAAGTAAAATGTAACATGTAAAATTACCCTGGACGAAATAAAGGAACTATTTTGCAGTATAAATGTAAGATTTCACATTGTAATCATCACAATGAACTCAATCGAAATCAGATAAGGCGCATCGGAAGATAAGACGCAGTGACTTTTTTGTACCTTCGAAAGTCAGATAAGGCGCGTCTTATCCACAGGAAATTACGGTATGTGGCTGATAGCTGTGTGGTTTATAATTTAATGTCTGAATCTTAATTTAATGCTTTTTATATTCCCCAAAATATGGTAAGCGACAGTTAACACAGTGTATAATACAAGTAACATAACGCATTATGGTGTTTTTTGTTTGCTTTATTATGATTTCATGTTCATATTACTGAACCAAATGTACTATACTACATGTACATGTACATACATGTATGGAAATGTACATTTACAACACAGTATATCCAGATCAGTTAATATCATATACATGTATGAAGTGACTTCATATGATATGAATTGATCTGAAGTGCTTGCGTTTTGTTCCTTAAGCCATACAGCACAATTTTGCACACGTCTACATTTTAATAGTGTACATGTATCCTTGTGTAAAAAACCTGACTTGACACTTGGCAGAAAAATGCAATTAAAACTGAATCCTACTGAATCCTTCATGTACACAACGTGTACTCATGAGGAAGGGCAAAAAGTGTACATCAAATACATCATGTACATGTAGGCTAACATTATGGAATGAAAAAACTTGGAACATATACAATACATACATGTAGTGTATAGTATATGTACAGTATGTGCCAGATCTGGTGTATTTATGTTCATGTGAAGTCTCATCAGTGCCTACTTTGAGTGACTTATCATTTTAGGTGTTAGTAGTTTAACTCATGATTTACTATAATGTTTTTAGAGCAAATCGACTAAGTGTTCTTTTAAAATAGTGTTTGTGTTTTGTCTTAATCAGCAAGCCTTTTAGAAATTTTGCTGATTCTATTTATTGTATATTTGTTGTTTTATTTGACAGTTTCCTGCTTCTAAACGTTATGAAGTGTTTACCCACAGTTGGGAAATATTTGCAATGTATGTGAGAATTCAAGTGTTAACCACTTCGGGCCGGTAATTTTTTCTGAATAATTTTCCGTGCTTCTGCGGAACATTTTGGAGCTTCCGAAGTAATCAAAGGAAAGACGACAAAGGTTCTCATACATGTAATAAGCACCAGGATTTGTTGTTCTCGTGTGAGAAAGTATGCATTCACCATGAATTGCAAAACCTTGGCTGTATGCTACGGTTGATAATCTGCCATGGTATGCTAATCTGGGCTCGGACACTACCCCCAACCCAATGAGCCGAATACATCAAAAAATAATGGCGGCAGCCTGTTCATTCTTGTAAGCCATGTTTGAATAAGAAAAGGATAAAGGTCTGGAATCCGGGATTACACTATAGCCCCCAGAATAAGGGAGATTACGAGCAGGATTTCCAGTACCTTATGTCCCTCTTTGTATGGGTGAAACGCAGTGCATACATGTACATGTGTAGCATGGTACAGTAGGTACATGCTTACGTGCACACTACACAATGGAATGTCCAAGTGGACAAGTCAGGCGTCCGACTGACTGACAAACAATTGAAGGCACTCCAAAGTTGTTCCGGGTGACAAAAAACGTTCGCTGTAAGCCAGTGGGTATACACGTCATCTGATGTGAAGTGGTTAAATTGGTGATTTCTGTACAGTAGGCCTACAGTTGCGCAGAGTTTTACATGTAGCTATGTTGTTTCAATACTGGTTACAATTTGTTACTGTATGCTGTACTGGCCACGATACAGGAATGGGGGAACATTCTGTACACTATACATGTACATATACGTATGCACCCAATTCACCTGTGTCATTATCACAATTTTGTGCACCATTTTTGTCAAGCCCTGTGTTTTACACAGTGTAGTGCATATTTTGGGAGATGTGCTGTTTACACGCTTACAACAATTTTTGTGTGCAATTTGACTCTCAAAATGGCGAATGTGGCAGACAGTAACCAAGTTTAATATTGGAGCAAGGGATCAACAGACTGGCATCTTAACTCACTGACAACTGCACTACAATGCACATGGTACACATGTACATGTACATCAATAGGCCCAGACACGATTGGCTAACGTACCTGCGCGTTAAGTTGGGACATGTGATCAGATGGACCAATTGTAACCATGAGAGAGGGACAGATTTTCAAGTCCATATTTAGGAACACCTGATTTGAAAGAAGGACGGGGTTCAATCAGAGCCTTCCTACTGTACTCATACTGATTTATTTGCCATGTACACTGTATGAACTCAAACTTAAGATGGCCCTTCTTTCTGGTCCCTCCTAGCTCATTTGGTGTAAGCATCCTATGAAATTATTTCATCTGAAGACTGAAGTGCCTCCCTTGATTAATCAATAAGAATGTAGACAAATTTGAGTTTCCGAAGATCACCTGCAGGCGCCTTTTGTAAATTTCTGTGGTGTCCGTTTGAATGCTGCCCAAAATATGGTCAGAGTTTTCAGTTGGTACCCGCTGTCACCTCGCTAAATGTGAATGGGTTCAACATTCTTGATGAAAATACCGTGAAGTTTGTTGGGCTGTTTTCTCACCAAGTAGACACTGTATTCAACTGAAACTTTCACAAGCGACTTTTATTGTACATCTTTCTTTTTTTGTAAATCAGCCTTATTTACGTTATACACTACCGTGCAAACGTTATCGCGCACCTGTACAAGCAATACACTTTCTTTAACTTCTTTAGAAATATTGTAGAAATGTGAATACTTAAACTGTACCTGTTTGTTCTTTGAACTCTATAATTACATTAATTCATGTTAAATCCTGTAAATTAATGTCCCAATGTCATTAAAAGGGGCGAAAATGGACGTCATGTTTTTCCGTGTAGACGGCGGCCGTCCTCATTATCATATAATTATGCCGAAATCCAAGATGGCGGCACGCTGTGATTTAGTAGCGTGTAAAAGCTCCGCCAGCATCAATTACCGCTTGGCCTCTTCTTGGCATTGAAGCCAAGAGATTGGTGATGGTCTGGACGTCCATTGACTCCCAAATCCGCTTGAGAATCTGGTACAATTCGGCCTTGTTTCTAGGCCGCACTTCGCGTTGAAGGCGCCTTTCCATTTCTTTCCACAGATTCTCAATCGGATTCAGATCAGGACTCTGGGCCGGCCAAACCATCACCTCAAACTGCCAACTGCCCCCCATATCTTTTATAAAATCTGGGGTTGGATCGTCCATGAATTCACGGGTAATTCCAGCAGTATGCGGAGGGGCATTATCATGCTGGAACATGAATTCATGGCCGATCAAATGATGGGCAGATGGCAGCATGTGGTCACGAAGAATACCAAATCATATAAACAACTGCGTTGATATTCTCCGTGACCAGCACCAGCTCACCGACGCCAGCAGAGCCCATACAGCCCCAAACCATGATGCCAGAGCCCCCGTGTTTCACTGACGGAACAACACAGTTCTCGGCGTAGTCTTCCCCCACCGCACGATGCACAAACACCCGTCCATCACTCTGGAATAGCTGGAATCTGGACTCGTCACTCCAGAGCACACGCCTCCAGTCATTGGCCGTCCAGGCGATTGGTCCAGGCAAGATGTTGTCGAGCCCAGTCCAATCGCCTGGCTTTGTGAGCATCAGTGAGGCGTGGCTTGTGCCTAGCGACATGACCATTCAACCCCACCTCAGCCAAGCGACGGGAGACCGTCGACCGATGAACATCAACCCCTGACGTGGCAGCCAGGTCCATCGAAAGCTCGGGGGCGGTCAAGAAATGATTGCGCCTTGAGGTGCGAACCAAGAAGCGGTCGTCTTGGTCGCTTGTTGATCTTGGACGACCAGATCGGGGCCGAGATTCCATCGTCCCATACTGCCGAAGCTTCTCTAGGTTGTGCCTCACGGTACTGTCGCTAATACCGAGCCATCTCAATATTTCACGGCACGACATCCCCTCCCGGTGCCAAGCTTCCAACATCCCTTTTTCATGGTCGGTGAGCAGAGTTTTGGTTGCCATTGTTCTCGTTCCAAAGGAGAACGTGTCGTGGCCGAGCGGATAAGAACACCGAACTCAAGCTCTGTGTTTTTTCTGATCAGAGGTGTGTGGTCGAATCATCCGTGTGACTTGTGTTGTGTAAGCAAAGACATTAACCACATGCTTCTGGATGGGATGTTAAGCCGTAGTTGTAGTGTGTGTGTGTTGTGTAATGCACGAAGAGTAAGAAGTGCTTATCGAAAGAGAAGGGTTCGCGTTCCTGGTTTTTGATCGCAGCATATGCAGCATACAGCACCACAGCACCTTGTAAACCAAAATGATGTAAAGTTGGTCTCATACTTCAAAATACTTCAAAACGTACCTCCACAAAAAAATAATGAATAAAAAGCGCGAAGCGCCTTGAGCGTCACTGAGATGATGCTATATATATATATTATATATTATTATTATTATTATTATTAAAGAGAAAGTATTCACACGCAAAGCATGGTCCTTTTATAGGCAATGGGTTGTCTAATGTCCATTTTGATGAATGGGGGTGTCAGATTCACGTTGTTAAATATTCATAAACTAGCTTTTCCCGCTGCGGGATGTTTGTTGCCATTGGTTTAAATGCCCTATAATGATATTAATGAGGTCATGAATAAATAATGAGGTCATCCAAGATGGCGATTTAACGTGCTGCAAAAACATCATCGCGAAATCATTCTTTTTGGGAGCTTCTATATAACCCTGGAACTATTGAAACATGAATTTATTTGATTAAAATAATTACTCAATACACAGTAAGGACACTTTATGAAGAAATGGAGATATTTTAATGAGAAATCAGTGAATGAAATTTGCTACCGAGGTGCGCGATAACTTTTGCACGGTAGTGTACATTAAAATACACATTTTGGTTCAATCAGCAAGTTTACTTTTACAAGAAACACCTTTTTTCATCAGCCAGGCTACAAATCTTGTTACAAAACATGTTACAAAGCATGTACAGTATGGGTAGAATCAAGAATTCCATGATATGGTTGTTTCATGATCATGTAAACGTGAAAATGCACGTACATGTACATGTACATGTACAAACATGTACCTCCCAAAGAATCAAGAAAATAAGTATGAATGCATTAACTGCAAAGGAATATAGACATGTGTACAGTGTACAATAAGTTGCTTTGTTTTTGTGGGTTTTGTTTGGTTTGGTTTTTGTTCACAAAGGAGCAGCACAAACCCACATATAGCAATGAACATTAACATGTGTATGTATGATTTGAAGGTAAATGTTTTTGGAAGACCTCTCAATGTGGGTTGTGGGAGTTTGCATTTACCACACAGTGGATGCATGACTCCATCCCGAGGTGAGCCTCATTCATAATGTGTAATACTATCTGTATACACGTAGTTCAACTGGATGCGCTGTTTGTACATGTACATGTACATACATGTCCATGTTTAAAGTGGAGAGTATGCCTTTCATGTCCACGCAGTACTTAAAATTACAACACAAATGTAGACGTAAGCTTTTTCAAATTATCACAACTGACATCTACTAATTTTTGTGAACAAATTCTTCAGTTGTGTACATGTACTACAATTATTTGCATTTAGCCTTGCATCCCTTGGTACAACATTAACATTTAAATTAAATGCAAGCATAAATAAACTGTAAGTAAAGTGTGGAACTCATACGTGTCTGCACATCTGTACAAGTACCTGTACAAAATTAAGAAGACTACATGTAAACTAAACAATTTGTCACGCAGAGCGATCTCTGCTTAATTTGCTTACACAATAAAAGTGCTCCATATGAATAATTTAAATTCATATTTTGCAACATTTCACATCTGAGAGCTCCTTATTTCAAAAGCCCTGAACAAATTAATTTGCAAAGAAACAAATGTGCAGGGTACCAGTCACAAGCTACATGAGGCCTAAAAAAAACAACTTTTTATTGCCCTTTTGGCTAAAAAATCGGGAGGGTCGGTCGGTCGCTTTTTTTTTTTTTTTTTTTTAAGAATACGTCAGAGGAGGAAAAAACACAGTAGATATGCGCACAACTTTATGTTTTCAACCATTTAAATGTTCTCAAAGTAGTATACATTCATATGGTGAATACAAAACAAAAATAAACTTTTAAAAACTTGATGTAGGCCCTATGAATAAATAAAATAATATAAATATGAAGTTGTTTCTCAACATCAGGCCTGTGAGTGGACCATTAAAAAAAAAGCGGAAAAATACATCCCTGTAACAATGATGGGAGTGGAGCTCCGCCACGCCGAAACTCTTGATAGATGCCGCTCTAAACACTAACGTTCAATCGGAAAAGAAATTGACGCGTGCGATGAAAACTGCCACGCAAGGAAAAGGTTTAAAAAAACCAAAAACAAAACCGGACCAAGACGGCAAGAAATCTTACATTATTCTGTAAAGTAATAATTTTTGTTCAGCCAGGGTATCCCTCACGCACTTGTGTTGCCCCATGGAGGAATGGTTGCACCGACATCTTGATTGATGTTCGAAAACATGACGCGTTCAATACCACGCCGAGCCGTGCTTAAAAGTGCGTGTACATGGATATACATGTACATGTACATGCAATGCCAACGATCACACAGCGCCCTCTATTGGCAAGGAGTTGCAACACAAGTGCGTGATGGATACCCGCCCATTCACGTTGCGCACTGCATGGCAGCATGGAGCAAGGACATAGGATTTACGGACTTCGTGTCGTGTGTGTGCTGTATGATGTATATGTAACAGGCCGACCGGGAAAATTCGTCACGTCTTTTTATCTCACATTTTAAAAAGGCGGAAATAAAAAATCGGCACGGTCAATGAGAAAGTGGAGATTTCACAGGCCTGCAACATAAAACAATATAATTTTGCAAAAGAAACATAAAAACATCGAGGTTTCTATCTTAAATGTCGTTTACTGGGAATCAAAGTATAAAATACTTCAAACAAAATCAAAAAATCGCCATTTAAAAAAAAAAAAAAAAAAAAAAAACGCTACCGTGGATTTCAGATTTTTTGGGTCGGTCGGAAAAGGGCAATAAAAACTTCTTTTTTTTTAGGCCTGATGTATGTTTCATCACATAAAATGATGGCACAAGGGCGTTTTCTGCTCAG
Source organism: Plazaster borealis (assembly GCA_021014325.1). Lineage (NCBI taxonomy): Eukaryota > Metazoa > Echinodermata > Asteroidea > Forcipulatida > Labidiasteridae > Plazaster > Plazaster borealis. The sequence goes on from JAJGQC010000222.1 coordinate 17,786, forward strand.
CATGTCAGCATGATTTATCCATGCTTAACATGCCTAAGAGGATTTGTAAGTTTGACTCCCTTATAAAAGCTGGTCTTTTTTGTCAACACTTAATTATTTTGGAATCTCTCCAGCGTTTGGGCTCTACATGTAAATTCAATGATACTCTAAGTGTGCACACTGCATATCAGTGTTTAGCATTGCACTAGCATACTGACCAAGAAATGCATACCGAACATAGATCTCATTCCATGCATAATTCATGACAGTCGGACTTTCCTACAGACTGTGTGCACAAAATCACAAAACGGCCAACATAACATGGAAGTACTCTCTACAATCATGGGGCACACACTGAGTACATGTACACGTGTATGTTTGTAACACCCAATAAAACAACATAAAAACTTTATTTGGCAGTTGTAAAAAGTCTTAGAAGAAGACAACTAAAATGAAGTCATCCAACACGATAAGGAACCCAACAAGATCGCTTGAGGTGAGGGATACAACAAAATGTGGGGGAAGGGAGAAAGAGTAAGTAGACGTACATGAGGGATTCATACGATGTATTGAGCATACTTTGAACTATGATAACAAGTTCACATTCTGCCAAACATTTTAAAGTAGGGTCATACTTTGGTAATGACCCCGAAAAGAAATTGTGTAATTTCTATCCCAAGGACTATTGATAGAGATGGTAGTAAGCATCCTGCGAAAATGTGGTCTGAAGTGCCCCCATTGATTTAGCAATCAATAAAAGTAGGCCCTATGTCGAAATATTTCCAAAGATCGTATTGCGTTGGACAAGCTTAGCACATTTACATAGGCTGCAGACCTTTGGAAAATTCTACAACCTACATACATACTGTGACTAAGATGTGACTTGATGAAAGTGCAGGAAACTGTTACAAAAATTCACTTAAAATGCATGTTTACATATGTAAACACTGCATATGTTTTTGTACTTTTTTTGTAACATATTGTGAACGATACAAAGTGCTCCTCAACTTAATTACTAGGCCTATCATGTAAGCACCATGCATGTAATATTGGCAATTCACTTCTGTTTTGAATGCGTATGAAACAAGTTTGACAACCGCCCCATTTTCCATTAAGTTTCTTTCTTTTTTTTCTTCTTTTTTTTTTGGGGGGGGGGGGTAATTTGGTTTTCAAAAATGTTGAAAGAGAATTGACAATGACACTTTCACAATTACCAACAAAATACAGATTATCAACAAAATACAGATAAAGATAGTTGAATGGAATATTCCACAATGAGTAAGCCTGTTTGGGATTTTTTCCCTGTTCTTTTTTTTCAATTCCGCCTCTGGCTGACAATGTGGTTTTTAATAAATCATGAAAACCTGCACAGAAGCTACACTGAAAACACACTCTACTCATACATAATTCAAAAATAAAATTCAATAATTTGTTAATTCCTCAAGTTAAACCATCAGTAAAACAAAGAGCTGGGAGGCCTGGAGCCCCAAGTAAATGAGTCTAACAGAGTTTGAGTGAAATTTGAGGCATTGAGAAGACTACCATGCCAACAAAGGAGACGCCACAAAGTAGATACGACATAAGAACAAGATCTGAAGTATGTCTGCTGTATTGCATCTACTGAAACAAGCCAAGCAACTTAGAAGGCATATCGCCAAAGGGTACACTGTGTGGACTGGCACATCTCTGACATAAATTAGCATTCATTTTCTCCAGCGGGCATAGGCTTGTGAATAAAATACATTCTGAATGAAATTAATGCACACGAGTGACAACAGCTTCGCTTAAAATTACACTTGATGTACACTAACAATGTACATAATGCAATGTTGAAAAGCTGTGTGGCATGTTTAAATATATATATGTTTGCAGATTTAACCCTTGGAAATATAGCAGGCCTCCGGTGAATTCTAATAATACGTACGTACATGTATGACATGCAGTTTTGTGCATGTACACAATCAAAAGTGTATACATGTACTGCACTAATTGTACAGTGGCCTGTGTGCATTTAGTGTAATGTACAGGCATGGAGGTAGGAATTAATTCCTACCTCCATGGTACAGGTATGTAAAGTTCTATGTACAGGTATTTCAATTGCACATTACTGCACATGCACACAATATGTACGTATGTACAAATGTATGTGCCACGTGCACATGTGTTCACCATGACACACATTGTTCCCCCCACAGACCTCTAATAAAACTGTATTTTGAACTGTTTTTAACCTGCCGCTAGAGGGAGCTCTTGAATTTGATGACGTCATCGGTCCTATTTTTGGCATCCCCCAGGGCCAAAGGGCTTTGTCCAATTTAAATTTTTGTTTAGAAAGTCTTCAAAAAAACATTCAACAAAACATCAGAATCACTATCATTTATTGCTTCCAAATGATTAACAAGGAGATTCAGTCATGATATTGGTCCTTGGAAAAAATTAGGAAGATATTGGGTACTAAGGGATGACCTACATGGTGTAGGCTTTAATGAACTTTTCAGGCTATTTAATTACAATTTTTCAGATTTTTCCCAAGGGCTAACAAATCTGAAATCAGACTAAAGTAGGGATATATCATGTCTGGAAATTGTAGGTAACTTTTTGAAATGACCACAAAAATAGGGGAGGAAAGAGAAAAATTTGAAAAAATATGCAGGTTATGGCTTGGACTCGAGAGTTGGATATCGTTCAATGACCAGACCCAACCTCGATCACTTCATTGCAAGATTTTGTTTTGCCAACATGTTCCTACAACTACCCTGATAGATCTGATATTTATTTGTGTAAATTTCAGCAAGTCATGATGTTACTGGCCTTGGAGCTTGAGTTGATTTCTGGAATCCAGCCAGGTTTGATTACAAATTAAGTTATTTGGGGACAGACTAAGAGAGGGATTTACATGTGTTTGTATTTGCATAATTATTTTAAGTCAACTTTCATCATAAAGTTCACCGGACCATACATGTAGAGCATGGAGCTGCTGAATACCTCCGTTATGTAAATTTACGTTCCGAGTAATAACGTTTCAACAAATGAAGGTATAGGTAGGTCTACATACTGTATTTTGCAACATCTAATTGTATTTATTTTATGAAAAGTACATGATCGATACATAGGTTTTTTTTTATGATAACAATCTGATAAAATATGAACTGCTATGAACTCAGACAAGAAGATTGAGAGTGAATATGATGGTTCAACAACATTAACTTACAATATTAATGTACAGTGGGCGCATCTGCACATGTTGTGTACGGTACATGGTAGTGCATCTATACTTCAGTGCTGAGTGATCACAGAATGATCACAGAGTGTGTCTTGTTTGTCTTGTCTATATATAGTTGTTCCCTATCTGTCGGCACTAGGTGTTTTAGGGGGGTTTTATGTTTTGGGGGTTATTTTTTCAAACAAAGGCATATTTATTTTATTTAAATAGCACACATGTACATAATGTATCAATAGAAACAAAAATTCCTCAGTGCACTTTGAATTAAACAGGTTTCAAAATAGGCACTGGGGCTTCAGCCGGATCCTGCATTTTTATCATTGGGAAAGAAATCTAAAAACTGAAGAAGCAAGCAAGGTTTTACTATTCAAGCTTTTCCAGTTCAAATCCTTCCCCAACCAGTTACAGCAAATTTAAATTAGAACAGTGAAAGCTGACATGGGAAGCTGCCGACAGCCTCATGAGGACCAATGACTAACAGAAAAAAACAATCATATAGTCAACTGATGCTCAAAGGGGTGGGGACATTAACATGCATGCACTTGACCATTGCCTACTTGTTTTGCAATGGGAGAGTTGCAGAGGGGCTCCGCATGGGTTCGGGCTGTCAAGCAGTATTCTGTGTGTATTCAGACTACATGTACATCTACATGTACATGCAAAGGAAGAATTGGAAAAAAAACCTTACAAGATGACACTGATGATGCCAATAAATATGTAAGTAGAGAAAACTGAAGCAATACATAGAAGCTCGGCCACATGCACTGTTCAAGAAGAGCTCAAAAATGAAAATGTTTGCAACGATTATTTAAAGAGCAACGTCAGTGTCAGCCAACGAAAGGTTTAATGAGCATGAACACCAGTAGGGCAAAATTGTTTACAAGTAACCGGAAACGGATGTCAAGTCTGATTATAAAGTTTTCTTTACTTAAACTTATTCTACTTTCATATATCTCATGGCTAAATTTTACTTTCCCAACAATAGGATAAATTTTGTTACAAATCGTGCACACATAAAACTCAATATGGTTGGGATCAACTTGGTCCCGGAAGTTTTATTATGTGCGAGATTTGCACAGTATAACCTACATGTATAACACACAAACTATCAGTCGAATGAACAAAATTACAGGAGCAAACTGGAAAACAAAATATACAAAATAATACAATATTAAAAAAAGGTAATTAAGGGTTACTAAGGGTTTAGATCTTTCATGAAACAGACTGAAAAGCCGACAATGAAGCACGCAACCAAAACAAAATTACAGGAGCAAACTGGAAAACCAAATATACAAAATAATACAATATTAAAAAAAAGGTAATTAAGGGTTACTAAGGGTTTAGATCTTTCATGAAACAGACTGAAAAGCCGACAATGAAGCATGCAACCAACATTTGCAATTGCAAGGCCAGAGTCCGCACTTTGTGTTACCTAATATAGTGCATGAAGAAAATAGTTTTAAAAACCAGCACTGCTTTCAAACATCAGAGTTGGGATTTGGGATATCCAAAATAATTCTTTTTAACTTATTTTCAAAAACTATTGCAATTTGGAAACAAATATTTCAAGGGAAGTTTTCCACCATGACCATCTTTATACCATGTACACATAAATTATGTGTAAATCTGTTCATGAAATAACAAGCCTGTGAAAGTTTAAATTCAATCATTCTCCAGAGTCACAAAAAAATAGTGAAAAACCCTAACACTATTTTCACCGCTTTCAAACATCAGAGTTCGAACTTGGGATATCAAAGATAATTATTTTACTTATTTCTCAAAACCTATTGCAATCCTATAAAGATGGTCATGGTGGAAAACTTCCCTTGAAATATTTGTTGCCAGGAGGCAACAAATATTTCAATTATGTGTTGATCTGTGTTTAGATTTTCAACCTTGTACCAATATATGATGTACGCTCATGAAACAATGTAAAGAGCCGTTGAGATGTAATAACTAGTCGTAAAAAGTGACACAGATACAGAATTCCCGGACCTGCCTGCAGGACTCCCTCCCTCTCCTAATAGAAAATGTCAAGTAATAAACCACAAGGGAAACTGACTGGATACATTTTGATATGTGACCAATTGAGCCCAAATTTTCACAGGTTTGTTATTTTATGCATGTTGGGATGTACACCAAGTGAGGATACTGGTCTTTGACATTTACCAAAAGTATACACTGCCTTTAAATTAGGGGGCCAATGTTTAACCTTGTAAAAGAAAAAATCAATTTATTTTATCAAAAAAACATAAAACATTTCTTTACAATTTTTTTGAAAACTACAAAGCATGGTTTTGGGTGAATAATGCAGTGACACTGCATACCGGACATAATGTACACGCGTATAAAAACAGTCTGTTACATGTAGCATCAGAGATAAACATCAAATACATTGCAACATCAAAAACATTGTGTATCCTAACAAAGTTGAATCAACCGGCGCGCTTCTAGAGCCAATATTTTGAGGGGCTAGACCCTTCGCACGTGGTGTCACCCTCTAACTTTCACTAATTTCATTTTGGGAGTCGAAAAGCAACCTACATAATACAGCGCATTTTTCATGTATTTGGCGCATAATAAGTAGAAAGTTAAGTAGGATTTGAAACTTTGCATGGTGGAAATACGATATGGAAAGGTTTGCGGTAACACCATGTAATATCTCTAAATGAGTTGGGGTGGTTCTGAAAAGAACCGTTGGTTTCAACTCGACGTTTCGATCAGTATGCTCTGATCGTCTTCTGGAGAAAGTTACAATAATCATACAATACATGATGCAGATGCGTGCAAATTTTGACTCCAAAACAGTGGACAGAACAAAAGTGTAAGTTTGTGACCTTGATCAAGAATATTATAGGCTAGGCATATGTTTACGTTGTCTGAAAAAGCTCATGTCTACTTCATTAATGAAAAGCGGCGTCCTTTTTGGGCAAACTCATCGACAACTTTTTTGAGATGTCGGAGTAGTTCCTGTGTCATGTCGCATTCAGCATGTATCTTCTTTTTTTTTCCCTAGCATTTTTTTTTTTTTGGGGGGGGGGCTAAACAAAAGTTTGAGGGGGGGGGGCTATACACACAAATTGTGGTTGATACGCCCTTTTTTTAAATTTTTTTTTTTATGTCAGATCAAATCTACAACATTCATAAAGATAAAACAATTTAGATTGCCCCAGATTGCACAGTAGAGATTTCAAAACAAACGATAAACACCAAGTAAAGAACATTCCAAGGACCTCATTTCAATTCAGCGTTCTTAGACAAAAAGCTTCAACAAATTTGGGTTCAGAATGAACCAATTTTTTAAAAATCCAATGGGGAACCCTAAAATGCAGGATTTAAATAGTCACAGGAAAAATAAAAGAAATTTAAAAAGTAAAATGCACTTAATTGTTGCTTTTTCTAGAAAACTGCAAATATTTTAATTAAACTGTTAAGTATTTTTGAAGCAGAAATGAAGAATGATTCTAGCCAACTCTTTACTCAGAACACACTATGTATTTAACAAACTGTAAATGTTGTACACATACTTTATTGAGGATGTACATTTAAGTTGCATGTATTGACAACATTATATTATAAATGTAAATATATTTCACAACTAATGAGTTACAATGTAAGTTTACCTGTTTACATAACAGTTGTCTGACTGTAATGAATAACATTACAACAAAAATGAAAAGTGAAATGTTCAAACTTTTAAAGGGCATGTGACTCAACATGAACAATAATAGCGAGCAATATGTAAACCAATTTGCAACTGTTCCCCATCTTCACATCTCATCAAACTCCACCCTTGGTACTACTTGTGTTACATCCAGCTACATTTAATGTACAATGTTCCACCACATGAGTTCGTGGTGACACATGCAAATTTTTGATGTCTCACATGACTGGTTTCATGTATGCAATTTGATGCACATTGATATACTACACACGTACCAGTATGAATACACATGATGCACTGTCCAGCATGCAGTGTTTAGCAACTCCCTGCTTTTAAAATTGAATGTTGT
>JAJGQC010000223.1:0-25000 GCA_021014325.1 Plazaster borealis
ATTGACATTGAAGCCTCTCTTTAAACATGCCCTTTACAAGAGTACCTGATTTGTTCTTCTGTATAAATGGTCACTTTGGACTAAATGTGTCGACTTATCATGCTCAAACATGTTTGTACATACTGTTCATGTTATAAGCGTCCCATGATACATTTTTAGCCTCTTGAATGTTGGCGAGATTTTACTGAAAGAGTTTCCCAAATATAATGAAGATTGATATTCTAATGTTACAAATTTCAAGGCAAACCTTAAATGAAATGAAGTCGGGATCTTCGTCTTTTTTCCAAACTGGTAGAAGGCAGATTTCAACTTAAATTGAGTTCAACCTGTATTACTTTAGTGATGACATTTAAGGTATCATCTCTTCAGCCGATAATCTGTGGACTTTCAAGTTTGTTGGCTTTTGTATCTTTCCAAAACATTACATACATGTAAATGTTGTGTTTATGCGAGGATGCTTGATGTGGTTCAATTACTAAACATGCAGTTCATGATAATTGTAGGTGACATACAGTCAATGACGCTACGGTCTTATAGGCCCCCCTCTAATTATTACAAAATTGCTTATTAGTTTTGGTAGATTTTGGTAGCCAATCAAATTCTGTGCTTTGTGACAGCTGCTTCCAATTTGGTGATGTTTGGCCAGGTACTGTGCATGTAATGGTCTATTGAAATAAATCCATTTTATGTACGTAGGTTGCATACAAAACCCAGTAAATAAATCAGATCTGAATTTTAAATTATATGGATTCCTATGTGTAGAATTTGAAGCATTACATCATTTTGGAGGACCTTCTTGCACCTGGGTGTGCCCTTAAAGGGTGTGTACAACATTGGTAAGAATGAAAATATAAATGCTCACAGATTTGCACATTATAACTCACATGGTATAAAGATGGTCATGGTAGAAAACTTCCCTTGAAATAGTTTTGCTTGAAATGCCATAGTTTTTACGAAATGAGTAAAATAATAGTATTTATCCTGCAGGATAAATTCCGATGTTTGAAAAAAGTTAAAACACATAAGGGTGTTTTTCACTGTTTTATCATGACTCCGAAGACCGATTTAGCTTAAACTCTCACAGGTTTGTTATTTCATGTATATGTTGGGTCACATCGAGTTTGAATATAGGTCTTTGGCAATTACCAATGTTGTACACTACCTTTAATACAAGGACTTTGACTTTGACTTTGACTCACAGCAAGCAATCAATTCAGTCATTCATGACTGATTGCACACTTATCAGGATAGTCTGGGGGGTCTGGGGTGACTGGGGACTTTGTGCCACTTCATTTGCATAAAAGCAGCTAGATACAGAGGATCCCTCTATGCCGATGGCCACCATGCACACTACAGGTTGTAGCCAGAGTCCAATCTGTGTAGCTCTAGCTCTACTCAAGGAGAATTACAAAAATCAATATTGGGAAAAATCGGCCTGAACAATGTGAAGGTTTGATTTATAGCAATGTGCACAGAATATGAATCCAGCTGTAGTTTCTCAGTCTGGGCATGCTCTCACAAAATTGTGATTAATGGGTGTTTCAAACTGAATAAAGGAGGTTAAGTACAGAACACCACAGAGCTAGACTTGCAGTTGATACAAATCTACCTCACGTGATATTGTTATGAACAGAGGTGTTGGTGACAGTCAGGACTCAAAGCTGGAATCGGTATGCTCTGACCATCTTCAAGAAAAGATGTTGTTATGATCAAGTGTTGACTTGAAGATAATTTGCCATGTTGAGATTGAATTGTATCTATAGTGCGTCTGAGCAAACGGCATATTCGATAGTGAATGAGGCCCGCGCTAAGGTAGTAGCTATTTGTCTGTTGCTCTTGATACTCAGTGCTCATGGAATGCACTGGTATATACATGGTAAGTTTATTGGCTTTATAATGTAAATGCAACGAAGCAGTGCCTTATTTTTGCTCTATATTGTACGTGCACAATGTACAGTCACTTTATCGAATACAATGTAATTGTTTGCCAACTATTTTATTTAATAACATCAATAAAAAAATTAAAATAGTTATCCTTTCCCAGACAGAAATATATCACTAAAGTGATTTGTCAGGGCGGAATGTTGGCTAACATGGACTCTGTTGTATACTGCACCATGTGGATATGTGCACATTAAATCTAGCAAATATTAAGACTTGTTAAACCATTTTGCGTGGGTGCACAACACGTTTTGACATCGCCATGATTTTCGCAAAAAATGCATTATTACACTGGTAAGTCGTGATAAACAGTTTTAAAGTGAGGCAACATGTTAAAATTCTCATTTTAAATTTTACCAACTCATAAAATATTTAGAAAAAAGTTATTACATGTAGGTCGGCAATTTGGCCACAAAAAATTCAGGTCGGTCGGGTTACCGTAAACACAACATTTATTTTGTTTGGCCTAAACCCAATTTACACTACACTACAGAGCAAATTTCCAGGGAAGAAAATCCCAGAAAATTGTTGAGATATTAGGCCTTTAGCCTCACTACCACCATGTTCATGTTATGTTAACAGCAAATTGTTCCAAGAAAAATACACAAAGATTGATGTTAACCCCAGGGTCGCTTCCTTTGATCCTACCCCAAGAAGGAGGAGCTACATGTATTTCCTCAAGAGAATACAAGTCCTGTTTTTCCCCCAGGTGTTAATCAGGGTTAGCAGATCAAGTTTGGAAAGGCCAACCAAATTTTCCCAGGGCAGTCCTGTGCCAAGTCTCAAAAGGACTATACACTGTTAGGGGCCTGGTCATCAATAGACAAGTAGACAATTGGTACATTTTATGGGGCACCAAGAGGGGCTTCAAAAGCAATGGCCTCACTGTGAATTTGAGCTATGCACAAACTATTGGGGAAAATTCTTCCTTTAATTGAGCCAGCTTTATTTGATAAGATTTCATTGTCTCAGTATTGGAGAAAGTAAGTTTTTGTGACTAATTTGTGTTAATTACTACTCTAATGACAGGTTTTTTTTCTCTTGAACAAACGAAATTTACTTGAAAGTGGAATGTTTTTGAAGACCAGTTGAAAAAACCCAAGTATAGATGATGTAATTTTAGAGTGTTTGAGGACTCTGGCAATTTCTTCTGTACGCTGTAGTTTTACTTTAAAGGCAAAGTATATTTTTGGTGTTTGGAACCCATTGATTGTTTTAATCCTATAAATGGAGATTATACAATCAAACTAACCTGTGAAAAGTTCATTTCAAAATGGTTGCGTTTTTGAGATATCGCCAAAAATCTGGAGCAGTAATGTCCACGCAGGAAGAATAATCCATAATTGGAAAACACAATCTGAGAAACGTTTCTCTGATTGAAATCCCTCTCCCTAAAACCACATCTTACAAGGAAATGATTTTGGGAGGTTTTTTTTTTCAAATTTTTCATTAAAATTCTCAAAAAAAATTGTCAAAACTTTTTGAAATAGGAAGATATTGTATAATTTAAAGCAGTTTACCAACCCACTGTATTTTGACATTCCTGACTTTTTATTCTGGTGAAATTTCAGTACTGCATAAGTGCTTTGCAGTCATCAGCTGGTAGCTCCGGTAAAGCATTCATCTCAAACATCAACAACATAAAATCTTGTTTGTTGAACAGTTGTTCGTATTAAAATACTATTCAAAGACATTTAATAAAAGAGTTTAATTAATGCAGTGAAAGTGTTGTGTTTTGTGTTTGGACTTGATATTTTAAAACCAAAGAGTTTATATTCCAGAATACAATATCCATATAATTTTTGTTTTTAAACGACCAACAAACCCTAGCTTTTGAGAACCCTCTATGGACAAACAATAGACAAACAAACAATTTTTGGTTGGGCCTTATCAACAGCTGCAGTGCTTCTTACAAAGTAAGTTTTCATGGTCATTAAGTTTTGGAGTAATTACCAAAGGTATACCCTCTCTTTAAATAGCCACATCACTTGTCTTTTATGGTTGTTGTTTTTCTCATGTATTCTACAGGCAGAGACACATGCATGGATCTTTTAAGAGATGGTCGCTACTTGGGCCCCTTGTGTTGGCAACCCGCTGGCTGCATGATGCATAAATACAGTCACATGTAAGTATAGCTGACACAATTGACATAGAGCTGTTTTTCTCTGATGTGTAGTTGAACAAGGGTCCATGGAGAATACTAGTGCTGTTGAAATATTAACAATGACTTACATGTCCCAATGCTGGATGTGGGAAAGATCTCAAGAGTATTATGAGATATTATCCGTGGGCATATGAAACGAGGTTGTTTGGGGGGAATTTTGCATATATTCTGAGGGACATACGTACAGCCCACACCCTTGGGTTTACAGTTTGGCCCATCTCACTTAACATCATAATGCGAAGAAATCTTGGTTGCGCCATTTTGGGATTTGGATTCCGAGTGTGTCACTGTGCAGTGAGCGTTTTAGGCAATGCGCGTGCAGTTAGGCGCGCACCATATCTTGTATTGCATTGACTCCAAAAAGGCAAACCATGGGCATATAGTAACTGTGTGTGACATCAGTGCCAGGAATCAATACATGTAGTTAAACCAAAGTAAATTTCACTGTATATGTATATATATGTGTGACAATAAAACAGAATTGAAATTTAAATTTAAATTATTAAATTTCTAATGGTAATGACAAGGTAATTATTTTAGTTTATCCCTTTTCTAACGGGCACTTTTCAAATGTCCATATATGTAGTGTGATAGTGATCAATTTATGTGTAATAAGATGTAGAGATAACCTGCACTTAATTGGATGGAAGTTTGTGGCAGCATAATAAAGATGTGGGGAGGGTCTATGAAAAATGGTTGATGTAAAAACTCATCGTTTGATCAGTTTACCTGGTGAAGACCATCAGAGGCATCCTGATTGACACATCCAGTCTTCATTAGAATACCTCTAGAGATCGTTGTTTCATCATTGCTTCAAAATGTACCACTTTTTGTTTGTAAACATCTAACCATAGAATGCTACATTACTTTCACATTTGAGAGTTTCCACTTTTACTTTTACCTCAAAAAGTGTTATTCTTTACTTTATGAACAGAGATTCTCAGAAGTGTTTTCAAGAGCAGCATGTTGTGTTTATCGGGGATTCCCGAATGCGGCAGCTGTATTTCACTTTCACATCGAGGATAACATCAGATACTTTACAACAAAGAAAATTTGTGAGTCAAAAAACAAACTCTTTTTTTCTTAATAAAGGGCACTTCTTTTAAGATACCTTACAAAATTTATAGTAACATTTTAAAATGTTAAAAATACCAATCAGACCATCCTGTACAATAAGAAACATCGGTAACTGTGTTTCCCAAAATGTTTCCTCAATCTGTAAAACTATTAATTTTCATCTGAGAAACCTGTCGCGTGTACTTAGCCGAATTGATGAAACCACGTGTCACTACACTGTTGGTGCTCTTATCACATCTCGTTTAGACGATGGTAACTCTCTTCTCCATTGATTATCCAGCAAAGACATCAAACGTATCCAACAACTCCAAAACAGGGCAGCCAAATTTATCTTTGTGACAAAATAATCTGACCACATCTCACCCCTCGTTCAACAACTCCACTGGCTTCCTATTCAAGAATGTATCATCTTCAAGTTGTTAATCATTACAAATAAATGTTTGAATGAAAGCTCTCTTCCTTACCTTATTGAACTTATCAGCCCATACCCAGCCTCGCTACCATGGGCAGCGGGCCATATCGATACCTCTCAGCACTAACCCCTGGAAGGGATGTACTGAAAAACAACGCTAATTGGCTCCCAAAAGTAACTACGCTGCGTGCACGCATGTTAAAAACTTTCAAGCACTTGTATGGCGCTTGTAGGACGCTTGTAGGACGCTTAGTACGGGCGTGTCAAAATGCAAGTATTTTTAAGCGATTCCATTTCAAATGAATCATGTTTTTACACGGTCACCCTAAGCTGCATACAGTTAGACATATCACAAGATCAACAAAGAATGAGAGAGGACCAGTTGCTCTTTGACTTGATGCCTCTTTTGCGGGTTACCATACTTGAGCAGGCGCGTAGAGTGGATTGGCCACAGGCCTAATTAAACTGGTCAGATTCTTGCACATTTTAATGAACCAATTCCAGGGGTTATGAGCGAGTAAGGCATGCTGGGAAAAAATGGCGTGGCAAGATGGATCACTCTTGGGAACTAGGTTGCCCCATACCAGCCTAACCGCCAGCCCTGAGACCAGGATTCTCACAAAACCTCAAAGTGGGTTTTCTTCATCTGCCAAAGGTTTTTATGCAGCTGCTCCAGACCTTTGGAACAATCTTCCTTATCAAATCCGTCATGCCATCTGATCTCTCGTACTGAATTCAAAGCATCGCTCAAAACTCACCTTTTCCAGGAATATTTGTTTGCTTACGTGTAGGTTATTTATTTCCTTCTCATTTTTTGTATTGATGAACTGTTATATAAGTGTTTGGATTATTATTATTAAAAAGCACCAACATAACAGGCCCACCACTTATCGTAAAACTTGTTTGCACAAAAATATGTTCCGAAGCACAGACAAGTTACATGTACATGTATTTCAGACTATGAACTTGTGACCAACTGTTTTTTTGTTCAACATGTACAATAATTTTTAAGCAGCACTTTTTACTGAATAACAGCTTGATGAAATTTGGTCAGGGCAATAGAAACACCCAGTAGGTGTTTTGAGCATGTAATATTTGGTCTACATTGTACATGTATCTCAAAACAAAATCTCAAAATCTCAAAACAAACGTTACTACAAAATAACTTGACTGTACATGTTATTCCCAAGTATCCAGTGAAATCGTTTCACCAGGTGTTGTTTCCTTTTAGAGAAAAATGCAATTTTGTATAATTTTGAAGCGATGGTTGGCCAACCATCATTTGATCGTGTGAGTTTGTTTACAACAAGGTCTGTCTGACAGTTTAAAATCGTCACAATTTGCTCTCGTTTTTCTCGGCAGTCACGACTAACAAATGTAAATAGGTTGTTTGAACGATATGTGATATTGAATCCTGCCCCACAAATCCACATTTTCTCAAAAAATACAGCAATTACCAGTGATGTAGTTTCCCTTTAATTTTGTTCTTCGCTCGCAAGTACAAAATGTATCTAAAAGAAAATAATCTTTGCCATCAGAAAAGTCTCTGTGCCTTTTTAATTGTTTTTATTTATAAACAGTGTCTGCCATTTGTCCTTTCCATTTTCAACTGATCGATAATCATTGTGTAGAAACCTGAAATTTATCCTAATAGTGAGCTTCATGGTTAACCATTTCTGGTTGATCATAGTTCAAAGCCGATCAGAAACATCTTATCATAGTAGACAATAATGATGTTGTGACTGGAATGTCACTTGTACACTCTATAGTGCATGTATCAATGGGAGATCCAGTATACAGCACCAGACCAATCTAGGGCAATTCAAGCGACTGTAATTCCATTCTAATTCAATAGTGTACCATAAGGCATACTGCATTGCTTCGGTATTATTTTACAAACCATTGGCAAGTTAAGCTGATATGTACATATCCCTAGATTTCTTGGCATGTTTCTCAATCAGAATAAAAGATGGTCACTAACCTTTGTGAAATTTCCGGTTATTATTGTTTTTGAAGTATTACTTTTAACTTTTATATTAAAAAACCCCATTTACCAGTGGTTTGATTGAATTCATCTATGATGTCTCAGGAAATGTGAATGCCTTATTATGTTCAGAAAAACACCTTGGTCTACAGCTGCATAGACCTAAATTGAATGAAAAAGTACAGTTTTATAGTTTAAAAAATAGTTTCAATTTAACAGAAGACTTGATCTTTAAAAAGTCAGATCAGCAGAAAGTTCTTCTTTGAAAATCGCCAACAGGGGGAGTATTGGCGACACATGTATGCATGCATACACTGAAAGTACATACAAGTAATTATTTGTGCAGCTGTGTGTTGCCAGAGATAACATTATGTGGAGCTATGAAAGGAAAAGTAAACAAATGTGTTCAGTCTCAATTACATGTATATGGTTTTTTGATATCGAGCATAAATGTGAAAATGAAATGAAATTGAAATGGGGAGAATGTAGAAAACATTTCAGTTTTTAACACCTTTGGTTTGGAAGTTATACTGAAAGCTAAGGCCGCATTCGAATTGGCCACTACAGCTACGGCTACGGCTGTTGCTAAGGGTATTGCTAAGGACGTCCTATTCTTCAACGCATGATGACACGGAAATCTAGCCATAGCCGTAGCTGCAGCTGCCAATTTGGACACGGCCTAAGACTACTGGAAGCTATTGTGCATGTAATTACATGTTTGTCCAAAGTTGTTAAACTTCAAATTTTGATATTTAATTTAGAAAACACCTCATAATTCTTCTTTAGGAAGGACAAAGTAGATTTATGAATTTTGAGTTTGTTGCAAGTTGATGTATTAAATCATTTGTAGTTATTCCAACAGCATCAAGACCTATTTCACATTGACGCTTCCACAAAATCACAATCCGTAAGTTATTTCATCAAATTTGAATCCCTGTAAGGGTTCGAAATCTGGGGGGAAATCCACAAGACCACAGGACTTGTAGCTCAGAATCTTTACTGGACCGGGACTTTATTTACAAGACCAGAATCAAAATGAGAAGAGACTAGAATCAAAATGAGAAAGCAGTTTTATCATCTAAACTGTTTTATTTGAAGTTACACTAAGAGAAGATTTATCTTTCCTGTTTTATGGGTGATACTCAGCAGGATTGAAAGATATTTGTGAGACTCAAACTCAACATTTGAACATCTTTCTTTTGAGACAAAGATGTTGAATTGAAAAAAAAACAAGACCACCAGACTTGTCTTGTCTTGAGTTCACTGGCCTGACACTGAAATCACTGGCCTCTGACCGGTAGTCCAGTGTGTGTGTGAAAATAATGTTGACCCTCATTTTGTTTAGAAAGGGGCAAGACTTGTTATCTTCCAATTGAAATACCCGATAGATACATAATTGCTGTATAGTATGTATAATGAATAAGCTACCAACAGTTCAGCTTAAAGGCACTGAACACGTTTGGTAATTGTCAAAGACCAGTATTCTCACTTGGTGTATCTCAACATATGCATAAAATAACAAGCGTGTGAAAATTTGGGCTCAAGTGGTCATCGAAGTTGCAAGAAAATGATGAAAGAAAAAACACCCTTGTTGTAGAAATTTGTGTGCTTTCAGATAGGAATAAAAGGCTTAAAGATGATTAATTCTTGAAAATTGTGGATACATTATCTCTGCAAAGTAAAAGGGCTCTCTTGGCCATGATTCAAAAGTAGATCAAACCATGAACTGATTGTTTTACTGATAACCACCTTGGGGAACATACCTAACCAGTAATACCCCATTTTCAGAATCTCCAAACTTTGAATGATAAATTTGACAAAATTAGATTAAAAACGATTTACTCTGAGCTGATGAAACACACCTTGTTATTTGAGATTCCATGAAGATGAGGATAAAGACAAGAAATGCTGGAATGATAGCAGCAAACATTAATCCAACATTAAGAGGCTGTTTGATTCCCAGTGGGTTGATGAACCATCCCCGTTCACAGCTGTCTGTTGGTTCTAAACCATTTGGTACATCCAGTTTCTGCAAAACCAAAACAAAGGACATGTTTTGCAATAACAAATCCCAACAAGAACGTATCTTGTTGCTTGAGCATACAGAAAACTGTCAATTCAACCTTTTGCAGAAACAATAACATAAATTCAGATGGGCATCAAAATGAGAAGATTGGTTGGATATAAAATATTTCTTGGAAATGCTAAAATCTTGTGACACGTAGTTGACTCTGACACTCTAGCAGTGAACATTTTCATGGACAAACAAAAATATAAGAGAATGAATTATTACATGATTACATTTTTGTGTCTTTAAAGGCATCGTACACGTTTGGAAATTGTCAAAGACCAGTGTTCTCACTTGGTGTATCCCAACATATGCATAAAATAACAAGCCTGTGAAAATTTGGGCTCAATTGGTCGTCAAAGTTGCAAGAAAATGATGAAAGAAAAAACACCCTTGTTGTACAGTTGTGTGCTTTCAGATAGGAATAAAAACTTCTTGCAAGAAGTTTTTATTATTTTAGTGAGAAATTACCTCTTTCTCAAAAACTATGTTACCTCAGAGGGAGTCGTTTCTCACAAAGTTTTATACTATCAACAGCTCTCCGTTGCTCGTTACCAAGTAAGTTTTTATGCTAATATATATTTTGAGTAATTACCAAACGTGTACAGTGCCTTTAAATTAAGTTCATACAAAAATCCATAAAACACTGATCAAAATTTGTCCTTTTACCATTTTGATTCTGAATGTGAGAATACACTTCTTAACCTTTTGCCCTTTTCCAAGAAGGCCTTACCAAAATGTTTCGTAAATTTCAATATCATACCGGTACATCAAATAATACTGAAATGTTACATATACACAATTGAGAAAACAAAATTAAGAAACCCAAATGTTATGGATGTTAATTTTGCATCGGGGATAAAGAATATTTTGTGGGGTTTTTTCCCCCGCAAAATATAGGATTCAAACTGCCTCCAGCCACTGGGCTAGTGGTAGGACATCTGCTCTAAAATGGTGAAGGTCTTGGGTTCGATTCTCACCCGAGTGATATGCCTGTGAACTCTTTTACAGAACTCAGGGAAAGTACTGAGTACATGGTGCTTAGTACACATTGGTGTTGGGGAAAAAATAAATAATATTCCAAATGTTCTGGATAATCCCAACAGCTCTTGGTCTGCTAATGTTTAGTATAAAAATGATTGTCTCCATTCTGTTTACATTGTAGGAGTTTCTATGGCATCCAGAAGTCAACAACTCACTGATTAAAGCTTACACCGACAACATTTTGGTAAGTACTCATTCTATATACAAGTGTCAACTCGTTTTCCTTTTCTGAAATTCCCCCTTGAACATATATATACAGTGTTCAATGTCCATTACTGAACAAACACATTTTAAATCTGTCATGTGTGTAAGATTGTTTTACCTGTAAATGTACTCACAGTCTCTACTTTAAAGTGTCATAAAAGTTATTGAACCATGAAATTGTTTCCACTATACCAACCTTTATTAGGGATGAAATAAAGAGATTAATGCATGTTGATCATTTAGTGTTAAAAGACTATTTTTTTCAATCATCTAGTTATCAACAAATGTATCCCATTTGGTTTTTGCCCGTACACTGATGTGTGGTAAGCCCTGTATACTCAGTACTTCCAGAGTCCCGTGAAATAACCACAGACATATGACTTGGATGGGATTCAAACCCACGACCTTTGCCATGTTAGTCTTACCACTAGACACCAAGGTAGCTCGTTGACTAGAGGCAGTTCGAATCCTATATTTTTAGCAGCGTGTACCGCAGTGATTTAATAGAAGTTTATTTTGCATTGGGGATAAAGAATTACTGAGAATTACTAAAGAATTACTAGTACTGAGTATACAGTGCTTAATGCACATCAGTGTAAGGGCAAAAAAACAAATGATATTCTTTATGCCAAATGCAAAATTAACATCAATTAAAACGAAATATATCATTAATCTTCCAAGAACTCTCCCCTAAGCCACTAAATATTCCCCTGTTCCCTAATCTACTTTCTCTCTCATCAGATCTAAGCATGACAAGATGATAATTGTTACATGATGCTACCACAAACCGAAACTAAATCAATATCTTTACGTGCATTCGTGCAGTTCCCCAAATCCCTGATTTTTCTTTGAAATAAGTGCTCATATTTTCCATCAAAACAAAGTAAAATGCATTACACCGTATTCTATGAACAAGTGGTGCGTAGCCATGTTAGTCAGGTAACAGCAGAAAGGAGAATCAAATATATACATTTGTAAATATATCCTGGTGTCATGGGTTTATGATCGGAAAACAGGAAATTTGTTCAGAAATAGAAAGTAAACAAAGTTTTTAAACCATCTGACCCACCTTTTAAAAAAAACAATTTCAGTTCATCAACTGCTGAAATCCTTGAAGTTGCCGTCTTTCATTCTGAAAGATCGTTGGCCATTTACAGCGGTACTGCATACTTAGTATGCAGACAACCGTCATGTTTTCGATCCTTGGGGCTTGGGGCTGACCGTGAGAACGCATGATCACCGTAAAAAGCAGTGCGCCCTCTAACTGGTTGGCAAAGAATAAAATACAACTGCTTTTATTTAAATTGTCTCAATTAAATATTTGAATTAATTGTTCTATATTATCCTTTCCTCTCCTGTGTTTGATGGCTCTTCTGCTGTTTGATTGGTCTATATAAAAGTCTAAATTTCGGTATAAATTACCAATGCATTGGTGAATGGTGCATTGCAATGCACTAATTATGGTGAAAAAACCCCCAACAATATCAACTTGAGATAGGCCTACTCTTGATTTGTTTGCAATATTTGCATGGCATCCAATCCCACTTAAGTACAGCATTACATGATCTATCCTTCTACCGAAAGAGACTGAAACTTGATCTACCAGATGAAACTTCCAGTTTTGAAATGTTGACCATGGATTATATTTTGTTGACACACTTGATTATTAGTAAAATAGTGCATAAATAATAATAATAATAATAAGACTTGTAATGCGCACATATCCACCCTGCTGGGTGTTCAATGCGCAGTAAAAACCAAAAACAAAACAAAACAAAACAAAGAAAAACAGACACAACAAAATAAGTCCATGAAAACCTGTGACATAAGATAAGTTTTGAGAAGAGATTTGAATTTTTATGGTACAAAGACAAGATCTAAGATTAAGTGGTAGAGAGTTCCAGATGCGTGGCGCAGCTGAAGAAAAAGACCAGTCACCCCATGAGTGTCGAGACTTGGGTTCAATGAGGAGAAGCATGGAACTTGATCGAAGATTCCTTGATGGAGTGTAAACTTGAAGTAGTTCAGAAATATAGTGGGGAGCCTTGCCATTAAGTGCTTTGTGGACAATGAGCATCAGCTTGAAGATGATTCGTTGAGAGATAGGGAGCCAGTGTAGTTGTTTCAGAATGGGGGTGATAGAACAGGATTTTCTAGACAGTGTCACAATGTGGGCAGTGGTATTTTGGAGGCGTTGAAGACGGGAAATCTGGTTGTTAGGAAGAATGTAGAGAAGAGCACTGCCGTTGTCAAGACGAGAAGTAACAAATGCATGAATGACCTTTTCAGTGGCACTTTTGTCCAAGTACTTGCGAATCTTACCAATATTCCTGATGTGATATGATGACAGACGAACGATGTTGTTGATGTGTGGTTGAAGTGTCATCGATGAATCAAAAATAACCCCTAAGTTCCGAGCATCACCGATGGAAATGTATGGCACTGAAACCTTTGTTAACTGTTGACGTGACCCAAATAGAAGGCATTCTGTCTTATCATCATTTAACTTCAGGAAGTTTTGTTGTGTCCAACGTCGAATTGGGGGGGGGGGTTAGGTTGGGGTTAATTGTCCTAAAGGTTGTGAGCCAGCCATGGGGATACTTGTTTATAAGGAAATATGATTAAAAAAACCTCAATGTTTGTTTTTACAAAACCTGGTGAGAATCTCATGTTTGAAATGAAATGTAAACTACATGTAGTTTTGGATTGTTCACCTCCTGTTTGGTTTCAATTTCATAGAGTTTTGGAAACCAAGCACCGGGCACACAGTTTCTCAGCACAGTAAAATATTGCTCAACAAAAACAATTGTTGGGCTACATGTATACACATGACTGGTTCTCCACTCATTTTTACTTACCGGATAACTTTAAGCAGTATTTTTCACTGGCTTTCAAGAAATAGTGTACATAAAAAGAATGTGTATGAGTGCATTGGTAAGAATAATTTCATGAGTTGAAATATGGAATGTTTCATTCAACAAGGCGAAGCATAAATGCAAACATTAATTATTTGTTTTATATAACATCCATGGTTCATTTTGATTGGAGTATAAATCTATCGTAGTATAAACAAAATTTCTAAGATTACCTTCTGGCATCCACTACTACACCATTTTGTACTGCTTTGTATAATGTGTGGTGTGGTCTAGCGTGTAATAGTCCTAAAGTTTAGCAAGCACGTTTTTTTAGTAAACATTTTTTAAAAGAGGGGACAAAACTGTATGGTGACCATTACTGAAATGCATGGCTTATAACGTAGGCCATGTAATGGTTTGATTTAAAAATAACATGTGACATACAATCTTCCAATCAAATAACAAGGATCTATTTTGGTGTTGATAACTATACCAGTGAAATCTTATCAATCAAACGATTTTGCTTATTAGCAACTTTGTCTCAATTGATAAAATATCAAAACAATTAAAACTTTGGACAAGATTTGTAATGTTATTGTGTTTTATTTGTGTCAGTTAATGGCAATTGTGTAATTCAAATGTTAAATTTTCTTAAATGCTGTATTAGAGTTTGTTTGTCTATTTGGTGTGTTTTAGACAAACAAACTCGAATACAGCATTTGAGAAAATTTAACATTTGAATTACAAAACCTCAATGTTTGTGCAAAATTTAGTTTGTTAATGTCGAAGTTAAAATGTTGTGAATGTTTCTGATGAATATTTGGGATGTTTTCAAATGAAATTAGTTGATAAATTTTGTGTTTCTTTTCAGTCTGCTTCTAAAAAGCCTGTATTAGTGGTCCTAGGAGATGCAACATGGACCATAAAACTCAACAATGGTGCTCATAAGGCCTTTGAACAATATACAGGTTAGTTATAACTGGTAGGGCATCGATCTCCGTTACACTACTACTAACGTCCTGGGTGTAAAGGGAGTGCTACATGTAACAAACAATTTTAGAGGAAAAAGTTGTCATTGATGTACCTGATTGAATTAGCTGAAATTTGATTCATGTACACTGTATGTATGTACCTTGTGTACTAAACTTTTAGCTTGGCACATTTACAAATCTTGAAAATGCTTATAGAACACATTATTTTCTAAAATAAAATGAAAATGGAGAGTAAATGATGTTTGGAAATAAAGCTATGATTTTGTTTATTTTATGAACAAATTTCAACCAAAATGATAGATAATTTAAAAGCTATTCAAGGAGAAGTTTAAAGCTCCAGGGAATATATGAACAAACTTTTAGTTTCCCACATAAAAGTAGAGGAAAGTTGGTGTTCACTTGTCTGGCTGGAGAGTGAAAAAAGAAATTGAGGGAAATCCCTGATGTATATGTACATAGATTTTGCACATTGCAATGGCCCCCTACATACATTTTGAATTATTTTGTCCACAGTGTATTTATGACAGCTCAGCTCAGAAGATACATAGTTTTCCATGGTGAAAAAATGAAATCCCAATTGTGAACTCAATTGTTAGATCAAATTATACATTGAACAATTTATGATTTGAAAACATGTGAGAACTTGAACAGCTAATGTTTTCTTTGTTTGTTTGTTTGTTTGTTTGTTTTAATTCTATAGTAAATTTGACTCAGCTTAGACCAGTACTGCAGCAGACGACAGAGGAAACCAAAGTAGTCTGGATGATGCAAGGTTGTACATCACAAAATCTTACATTGTATTCCAAAATTTCTTGCAATCATCTTAGTCCAGGTGATGCCAGAATATTGGTTTGATTATACAGTTAACTGATGACAATTGTTATGTCCCTGAGCAAGACACTAAATCATTTACAGTCAAATTTACTTTATTTGTTTGATATGATATTTATACAGAGAAACATTTAAATGATGCTTTGTCTTTTATTACATTAAGCTGTCAAAGTCCTGTGTACCAGAATAAATAGTATATAAGAAATGAGAACAATTGGTGATGTCGTTGAAGAGTAGGGGTTTAGTCTTGGTACCTATATCATTCTAGTTTACATCACAAGTACATTTGTTTACCAATTTTAGCCTAATAGATGGATTGCACATGATGTCATAGACCCCCATCTTTGATGACAAACAATGGAAAAGTGCACGTGTGTATGCACTGTGCAGGACTCTCAACCAATGATAGCCTTTCATGCGTGCATGTTCATCAACGATGGCAGCCAATACAAGGGGTCTGTAGGTAGATTTCTAGTTCTTAAGCTATTGTGGTCACTTGCCCCAGCATACCAGAGTGTGCAGCAATGAGTCAGGAAATCTGCATAAAAAGCTTTTAGAAATATAGTTTGTAGGAAATTGTAACAATTCATGGTTTCTTTATTTGATTTGCAGCTCCAGTACAGGAGCATTTGCTAGTGGGCTCTCGTAGTATGTTAACCAATGAACGGGTGACTATGTACAATGATGCTGCAGCTGACATCTTGTAAGATATTAATCTCAATAATCTAATTTATGATTCAATGCTTAAAATACCCCTTTGTGAATTCAAGAAAATATATCTTTCAATATTCAGAGCTCCTGGGGAAATTACTGGTTACTTAATTTGTTTCCAGCTATGAGCTGATGACCCTCGTTAAAAGTGGTCCATTCAGTCTATTTTCTTGGTGGCCAATTTCTCATCCGATATGCCCCTTCTATAGCCCCTTTCACACTGGTCTATTCCCCGGGAGCATCCACAGGAAAATGGTCGGCCCTTTCACACTTGGATCGCTTTACCCCTGGTCTACCCTGGCAATTGAGCATACCCCGGGGAATAGCCACCCGTGCTCCGAAGCAAGGGTATAACCCAGGGGTATTCTTAATCCCCCGAGGAATAACTGCTAGTGAGAAACACAAGCGGGTTATTCTTACCCCAGTTCACGTGGTGGACAGTGAAAGGTCAGAGTGCAAAAGATAAACAGGCAAGTTAAATAAATTGTGGCGGTCTGGTTTATAGCTGTTTGTTATATAGGGACCCAGGGAATACGCATGCAGGACAGTGTGAAAGTGCACCAAGGGAACTGTAGGGTAAAAAAACTCCAGGGGTCTCCCAGTGTTGTATTCCAAAGTGATAAGAGATGCAGTGTGAAAAGGACTTATGAGGAAATTGATTAGTTTCATTGGTACATTTCAAAGGGCTGTAGGACCATAGACATGAACAATTTTTCATCCAGTGCATCTATAAAGGGTTGGAATTCAAGGGGACCAAGTAACACTGAGAAAGAAACACAACAAGCTACCCAGAAGAGACCAGTATCACCATAGAGAAATCTTTTCTCTATCATCTCACGTACATGGTTTTACCACAAATCTTACATGTTGAGGGACATGAAGGCATTTGCCTTTGTTACGTCTGTTAAGTTAAAGGTCAGAATTTCAAAGACAAGAAGCACTAAGGCAACTGATGTTTTTGAATGCCTGCATTTCAAGAAGCACCAGGGCAAATATAAAGGACATAGAAGCAATTGCCTCTTTTGCCTTCAAGCCATATGGTTTTATATCTCATTAAAATACAGAAGTAAATACAGATCACTAAAATACACTTCATTTTTAGAAAGGTGAACTTCACCCACTTTGTTGTATGTGAACATTTGGTGTCATTGTTATGGTAGGAAGCTCTTAAAATGAAAGTTATCAGGAAGAGAAGTGTTAAAAAAACAGCTTATGTGTGTTATGATTATTTACAGAGCAAACACAAAAGCGAAACTGTGGTATTCAGCAATTAAAACTTCTAATACGTCGAAAGCTGATACAACGGATGGACTCCACATAAGTGATGAGGCATTAGAGACTGTGAGTATTATTTAACATACAAGTCTCTCTATACACCATTGGGTGCACTTAGTTGAAATCTCTTGCTATACATTCAAAATGAATTTCATTGAGAGAAGGACAAAGAAAAACCTTAATTGTGCATTTGCATTTAAAAATTAAGTTTATAATTATGGTTTATATTCTACATCCAACAGCACAAAGACAAAACACAGTAATTAAAAACACTGTAACAGATCCAAATACCTTCAAACTATTGCCATGAATCACCGTAAGTCTGATTGGTAAAATATTGAGTCTAGTGCACTGTACTACACTTCTTGTATTGTTTGAGTGTGGTCCATTTTTTAGGCACCGGTGTTCTGCAGCAAGAAAAGTTTTCTTTCAGATGGAAAGTGAAATAATGCTAGAACATTTCTGACAATAAACAATCAGATTCATCCAGAAAAAAAGGAAAAGGGTCCAAAGGCCACGTACAATAGACCAGGTCAAAGTTCACCAACACATTGATGGCATAATGTTAGGCTTATATGCCATATAAGGAGTAAACTGGTAATTATTCTATTGTAACAATATAGTTATTTTGATTCAGGATACCGATCTGTTGCTGAACTTGGTGTGTAATGCCAAGACCAAACCTTCAGCTACAACGTGTTGTACTGGAACAGACTTCACACCAAATATACTGCAGATTATTGCCCTGTGCCTCTTCACATTATGGTAAGTCAACTATTGGCATCAATGATGCTGTGTATAGGAATGTAGATACTTCAAGAGCTTATTGTTGTACTCAAAGCTTATTTGGGTTGTAGGTACATCTTGATCATTTAGTCTCAAAGCTTTCCCTTCAATACCAGAAACATCCCACCAAAGCAAATCTCACATGCAATGATCAAAAGTGTTCTTTGACAAAGTGGAATCAATATTGTTTATTTCTGCAGTGGAATTGTTTCTCTTGGGCTGAAAGCCCGTCTACGCCACATTGCGACAACTCCTCCCAAGGAGCTTGTCTCCACTCCGGGAGCTCCACTTCATAACCATGAGAGCTCTAATGCAAGGGATCCAGAGTTGGGTCTCAAACACAGGCAGATGGACGACCTTTACATCCTGGAGGCTTATAAATTGACAAGTTCCCTCGCAAAGTTTGGCATTATTCTTCTCTACTTCTTTCTTGCTGACAGGTAATCTTGAGCATGCTCAAATAATCCTAGAAATATTTCTTTTTTGAGGAGGGATATGATTTCTTTCTATCAGGAATTGTTTTAATAGAGGTTTTATTAAAAAGCATATTTTCTACATTCAAGTTCATCTGTTGAATAGTATTGACTATTTCTTCCACTAAAATCTGTTAGTGTTTATAGAGGGAATGCACTTTTTCTTTTAAACAAGCTTCATATTCAGAGATTATTTATGTTTGAAAGTCTTTCTCTTCATAAGAAAATACATGCAAACAGGTTTGCCAGTGTTTCATCATTGTTTCGTACAAAACATGAATGCAAATCAAAATTTGCAACTTTTTACCCAGAAAGTGTTCAATTGCTGTTGTTTCAAGATTACTGCCTGTTTATCTATTGGGATAAAAGAAGGCAACATGAAATGCAGCATTTGTGCTTGCTTAAATGTTGTAAGCTGTAAGACCACAATATGACCACCTCATACATGTATAGCAACACCACCTGAATTTCTAGATCAATTAAAACAATTTGTTTAATTACTTCTAGAACGGACCTTCTTCCCAAGGAGCAGAAGTATTACACCAACAAAAGTTTCTTCGTCCCGCTGGCATATATAATCATTCTGGGATTATTCTTTGTTGAAAAAGTACCCAAGGTAAGATTGAAAATAAAGATTATTTAAAAACAAAAATTCTTAGTTCAGTTCAGATACATATTCATTTCCATACTTCTATGAAAAATAATGACGGATATATGTAATAATGTATTCAAGCAAAAATAAGTATCACTAAGCAAGATAAATATGGGGCTGTTTTGATAAGCAGAAGCTTGTAGAAAACAGCCAAACAAGCTAACAAACAAACAGACACGCAAACAAAAGGACAGACAAACATGGGACATTTTAATGTTAAAATTTCACTTTAATGCCTGTTTGTGTTTCTCTGTAATTTCTAAGCTGCCATCAGAACTAAATCTTGCAGATTTAGTGTTTGATGTTGTAACTCTGAATGACGGTAGGAGAGGTATAGACATTGTATCAGTTTAAAATCAAAAACATTGAAGAAGCTTACTTTGTATGGAGCATTTATACTGGCACAAACCGAATCCCTGTGTCACAACTTTTGTGCACTTGCTTAACAAGGTGAAAGAAATAAAAATATAACATGAATAATTTGTACAGTTTTTAAACGTTTTTGGGGGAAAATTAAGATCAAAAATAAAACCAAAGATGTACCATCCATCTATCCCATGAGCATTTTATTAACATTATGAGTTAACCATAAGTAAGCTGTTCTTTGTCAACCTTTTACAGCCATCAGTATTAAACATCCCTCAGACTACAGAGTGGAAAGGTTGGATGCAACTTGTTATACTTGTCTATCATATCACAGGAGCTAGCAAGGTAAGTACCGCCTCTTATACTACCTGAAATCCTCTACAATATAGACCCCTTGCACAACGCGCAGCGCACTCACACGCGCCTATCCTGTCTGCCATTGTGGGAGTCAAAATCTTGCACAAGTATAGTTGACTCCCAAAAATGGTAGACGTGCATTGTTCGGCGCGTTCCGCGTTGTGTAAGGGGTCTATAGAAATCAATAGACCTCCTTGCATAACGAGAAATGCTACAGGTACCAATAGACCTCCTTGCATAACGAGAAACTCTACAGGTACGCTGAGGTCACGCGCACATTTTTACGCACAAAGAACAGCTATCGTCCAATGATCTGCCTCCTTTTGGCCTCAGGGATGGCGCTTTTTGAGAGTGTGACGTCATATGCAAGGGGTCTATAGGACTTCTTTTTGCCTTGTAGTGATGGAATGCTGACTTCATAATGTCTGTATCTGGAATGGGCCAAGCCTACCAGTTTTATCACAATTTTCACACTTAGATTGAGTCACTATATGCTGAAAGATTTGAATAGATTCAGAAGAGGTTTTTGATGGATGAAGTTGAAGATGAGTGTAGAAGTTTTGCCGTCATTAAGTCGTTTTATTTTCCTTTTTCTTTTTTAATGTTGACACTAAACTTGACAAATGAGCACTAAACTTGACCAATGAGAAATTAAGATAGTCCCCTAAAAACAGGCCTAGAAATACACGTAGGCCATGGCCGTTGTTGCCCAGGTCTTGGAAAAATAGTTTCCCGTTGACTTTAAAGGTAGGGTCATAGATTGGTATAAGCCAATTTGTCAGGGTCATCCAAAGTATGACGCTGCCTTTAAGATTTTCAATGAAAGTGCCCTTTGCAAAATAGAAATGGCCATGCCCTCTCAAAGAGGAAATTCCAGTATAAATAGCATTCTTAACAAGTTATTCCTTGAAGATCAGCCCATAACAAATGAATAAAGATACACAAGCAATGTTGTAGCTAACTGGAAACTTCATTTCATTTTGATTTTCAGAAAATTCCAATCTACATGCATGTAAGAATTCTAGTTGCATGTTATCTCTTTCTGACTGCCTATGGTCAGTTTACTGCCTCCTGGGACAGAAAGAAATTTGGCCTGGTGAGAGTTTGTCAGGTGAGTTGTAATTAAGTGCAACAATGTTTTTGGCAAAGTTATAAGAAATTGTAGGTACAATGTAATAATGCGATGTCCGATGTTTCCAAGTTTATATTTTTCTCAAGTGCATTTTTTTAGATATATCTGTAAGCAATATTTTGCTCAATTTATTAGAGTTGCTTAAATGTGCAAGCTAGTCGCCCACTTTTCTTGCTAACTTGTGAAATAAGCCTGCACTTCAGCAAGTTTTTCTGCCAAAGTAATGTGCTTTCTTAAACATGTATGTTTTCTTGTAATGAAAACATGAGTTAAGACTCTGCTTAGATCAAAACTGTGTTATTCAAGTTCTTTCAACTGTGTGTCTTGCATTGCAGGTTTTTCTGTGGTAACTGTTTTCACATATTTCATGTTTGTTTTGGTAGGTTTTATTCAGACAGAATCTTCTTGTAGTCCTGCTGTGTATTGTCATGAACAGACCGTATCAGGCTTACTACTTTGTTCCACTAATATCGTTCTGGTTTCTGATCATGTACGCCACCATGGCGTTCCCTCCAAGAGTCACACGAGAATCAGCTGAAGGTAGGTGCTAGGATACAGAGTTGTTCCTATTCAAGTGTAAACCTAATAAATAGCCTTAATCTTGATCTAATTCCATCAAGTTTCTATGGCAAGGTACCAAGCACAAACAATGTATACAGGCCTTCTCAAAATATCTTGGGGCCCTGAGGCAGGCCTGTTTGGTTTGGGGTTTGCTTTCTCATCTCAAGGACTGGTCCAAGGGAATTCCCTGCAGTGTCACTCAGCAATGTCATAAGACACCACCTTGGTGTACCACACATTTAAAGCCATTTAGGAGTATACATTTCACAGGTTATTCTACCGTGTTCTTATGTAATGTATTTATCCAATCTCTTTCAGCCAAACCATCCCATAATGTAATTATGTTAATGAAGCTTGGAGGGTTGCTTGCAGTGTGTGTGACTCTCTCTATGTCAGAGGTATGTTATCATTGGGTTGAGAAGATCAATATTACAAGATGAGCCAGTAATGACCAACTAGATATTTGTCCTCTGGCTGAGGCTATAGACTTCAACATCAATGTTGAAACAAAGGGGAATCAGTAACATGCAGTGATCTAGCCATAGCCACAATCTAAGCTTCTGTTTCAAATATACATTGAAGCTTGAAGCAAATGGGAATCAGTAACATGCTGTGATCTAGCCATAGCCACAATCTAAGCTTCTGATTCAAATATACATTGTAGCTTGAAGCAAAGGGGAATCAGTAACATGCAGTTATCTAGCCATAGCCACAATCTAAGCTTCTGTTTCAAATATACATTGTAGCTTGAAGCAAATGGGAATCGGTAACATGCAGTTATCTAGCCATAGCCACAATCTAAGCTTCTGATTCAAATATACATTGAAGCTTGAAGCAAATGTGAATCAGTATATGCAGTTATCTAGCCATAGCCACAATCTAAGCTTCTGTTTCAAATATACATTGAAGCTTGAAGCAAATGGGAATCAGTAACATGCAGTTATCTAGCCATAGCCACAATCTAAGCTTCTGTTTCAAATATACATTGAAGCTTGAAGCAAATGGGAATCAGTAACATGCAGTTATCTAGCCATAGCCACAATCTAAGCTTCTGATTCAAATATACATTGTAGCTTGAAGCAAATGGGAATCAGTAACATGCTGTGATCTAGCCATAGCCACAATCTAAGCTTCTGTTTCAAATATACATTGTAGCTTGAAGCAAAGGGAAATCAGTAACATGCTGTGATCTAGCCATAGCCACAATCTAAGCTTCTGTTTCAAATATACATTGTAGCTTGAAGCAAAGGGGAATCAGTAACATGCAGTGATCTAGCCATAGCCACAATCTAAGCTTCTGTTTCAAATATACATTGTAGCTTGAAGCAAAGGGGAATCAGTAACATGCAGTGATCTAGCCATAGCCACAATCTAAGCTTCTGTTTCAAATATACATTGTAGCTTGAAGCAAAGGGGAATCAGTAACATGCAGTGATCTAGCCATAGCCACAATCTAAGCTTCTGTTTCAAATATACATTGTAGCTTGAAGCAAATGGGAATCAGTAACATGCTGTGATCTAGCTATAGCCACAATCTAAGCTTCTGATTCAAATATACATTGTAGCTTGAAGCAAAGGGGAATCAGTAACATGCTGTGATCTAGCCATAGCCACAATCTAAGCTTCTGTTTCAAATATACATTGTAGCTTGAAGCAAAGGGGAATCAGTAACATGAAGTGATCTAGCCATAGCCACAATCTAAGCTTTTGTTTCAAATATACATTGTAGCTTGAAGCAAAGGGGAATCAGTAACATGCAGTGATCTAGCCATAGCCACAATCTAAGCTTCTGTTTCAAGATTGTAGCTTAACATTGAAGAAGTACCTCTCATTGTGTGTGCATTTTAAGTATTCCAATCCCATCAAATTGTTGCATCATTAGTTTGCACCAACAATAACAATAAAGGTGTTATACTTTGTTATTGAAGGAACATGTTAATTTTCCCCTGGTAGAGGCACATTATTGAGGAAAATGTATACTATGTCTGTTGGCACATTTCAGAGGGCACCCCGATATTTCAAGGCCTGACAATGTATGGTACACGCCCCAGTGTTAAGAATTATTTATAATCCAGGCATTTTTTCCTGTGTACAATATAATGTTGGTAATTGTTTATTTGGATTTGTTGCAGATTTTCTTCAATTCTTTTTTTAAGTGGTGGCCAATGAACACATTATTTTACTGGCCTGGTCAAAGTCTCTATGAATGGTGGTTCCGATGGAGACTTGACAGATATGTGAGTATTATTAATCAGGCTTCAATAAACAAGATCAAGACCAACTAAGGTATCTCAATGACTACTATGCATAACAACAATTCAAGGCTCTTCGTCAAAATGACAAAAACTGCACTAGTTTGTTTTCCTTACAATTTTTTTTTTCTCAACCTGTGACATTCATTTTCATGTCTCTCCTTTCAAAAGCGATTTCCAACTTTGCTCTTTTTCTCCCTCATGCATTTTGTAGATTTGATTGCATTTAAATGCTGATTCTTTAACTAATTCCTCAACATTTTATATGTGCTTGACATTTTAGATTATAGTGTATGGAATGTCATTTGCCATGGGCTACATCCACCTGAGGATAGCCAAGACGTTGAAGGACAGCCAACCAGAAAACTTATTTTCTACATCGTGGACAGTAGTCAGCGTTATCGTAGGAGTTTTATTTATTGCTGTGAGTTTAACGTGTTTTGGGTTTTCACAGAGACAATGTTGGCCTTAGATTGTATTGTGCCAATAAAAAGAAAAGCGAAAATGGAGTTTAATGCAAAAAGTTTCAATTCTTTACATGTTTGTTTTGGGCACATTTCAATATGACTCTGAACTAAGGCATGCCTTTATGGGTCAAATACTGAAGTTTTGCAACTAAGCAGTACACAAATAACACATGTTTTACTAACTTGTATAAAATCCCATATTTATCAAAATGCTTTTCCTCAATTGATGTTTGTTGTTGTTGCAGATATACACAGTACATTCCTTCCTTTGCTACAGTAAGCCAGACTGTAATGAGGTCCATACATACATCAGTGCACTTCCGGTATGTATACATTGGGTGCTGTTAGCTCTCATTCAAATCAACTCGGCTAAACTTTAGCATACAAAATTGTGAA
>JAJGQC010000224.1:0-25000 GCA_021014325.1 Plazaster borealis
AAGAAAGTCCATTCTAATGAATTATGATACAGTGATTGGACTGTGTGTAGTGCGAGTTGGAGCAAGATGCATATGTTGTATGGCAGCACTATACCCACATTGGCACTATCCATCATGTCCATGTTGGCGCCTTTGATAAACCTGGTTTCAATGGTTGGCAGGGCTAAATGGATCGGTCTATTGTGAGTGTCTGTATTTATGTTGAATCAATCAAAACAAGCCAAATCCACGACCTGCTTTTAGAGATTTTGGGTTGGTTGATTGTGCCTTATAGTTATTCTAGCTGGTCATCTGAAGAGCTCTTAGGGTCAACCCCAAGGTTTGCTTCAAGGTTTACTCATTGACCTTCAGTCTAGACTCTGCCTCTATAATACCTCTGCCTGTCAAAAATAGGTATTTTATTTAAATAGTTTATAGTGGTTACTTGTATATGCTTACTTTGTTCAGTACATGTAGTTATGAGGTATATTTATCAAAAGTTGGTTAACTGTCAACTGCAAATTTGATTAGGATTTTTTCTTGATGATTTTATTCAAAAGTAAGCTTTCTTTATCACAACTATACAGCAAGGCCAACCGGTTTGTTCTTTCCAAAATGACCGTCAGGAGTGTTTCAACCCTTGTCTATCAAATCCCTGTCGCAACAGTGGAACCTGCGAGAATGTCCCTGGCTACAGTAACTACTCCTGTATCTGTCCACCGGGTTGTGGGGGTGATCAATGTCAGCACATGAAAAATGTCTGCACTCTGTCTCAGGAAAACAATGGCTGTGAAAGTCGTGGAGTGATGTATTATTTTGACATGTTCACACAGAGGTGTGAGATTAACTACTCGGGTGAGTCAGGAAGTACAAGGGTATGCATTGCAACAATTAATTCAGATTTTTATCTGAAAGATTAAAATATTCAGATATTTATATTTCACAAATGAACAGCAGTATTCTGATTGTATTTCTCTTATCTTACAAGACTTGTAGGGTTAGCATGTTATGGGTTTTTTTCTTAAGATTTGTATTTTATCCATAAATATTTTGTTATTACAGGAGAAAATTGCCATATTTTTGAGCACCTAAAATACAAGTAACATTGGATGCAATAAAAAAAAGGAATTTAAACACTTGGTTTTGAGATTTCAGTTGAGGTCTTGGACCAGGGGTTTCAGCCAGAATTGGGAAATAAGTTTTCAAATTTGATTTTATTAAAATAAATATGGCTATCAAAATGACTCACTAACAATATGTTTACACATAAGATAAGAACAAGTAGGCTGTATAAATCAAAACACCAAAAAGACATTAACACAGATGCCTCTCTCTGGCTATAACACAATGCTATTGGACCTTTATGTATGCATGCTGGTCTGAGGTTTAGACTCTGGTAACAACCACCTGGGCCCATTTTCATGGCTCTGCTTACCGCGGAATTCTGCGCTTACGGAGCCCTTGTAGCACACAATCTATGATACGTAAGCGCAGAATTCCGCGGTAAGCAGAGCCATGAAATTGGGCCCAGGTCTTGATCTTTATGTTTGTCATTCAGGTATCAACTTCTACATCTCTAATAGCATATATCTTTGTAACATGATAAAACTAATTATATGCATTTATTTTAACAGGTTGTCTTGATGACGGGAATAGCTTTAACACATTACAGCAATGTGAAGAACGATGTATGATCGGTGCATGTTGCTATCGTACCTACATGCGGGGATCATCTGGACAAGAATACCTTGATTTCACTGACCTTCGTCCAGGGTTTACATGTGAGGTAGGGAAATTGTACTTACAACAGATAGTGAAGCATCACATGTAAGAAATAAAGATATAATTATTCAAATCTAGATTTCAAGATATAGCAAATTAGAGGTTTAAAAATTCTGAGAAAACAGCAGATTACAGCAATATTTTTGTAAATGTCCTTGATATTTGATTCATATTTGTTTTCAAAGATGACACAATATTTGACAGTTCAAGTATGTCTCGGGACTATTGAATAGTTGAACACCAACTGTATAACAAGTAAGCTTTTAACTGAATTTAGTTTTTCACAACTTTACATGTATTTGATTGACTTTAACATTTCTACAGGTTCAACCTCTGCGGGAATGTCGTCAACTTAATGTTTTCACTCCGTCTGGCAACCAACGCCATGAAGTTACTGGTTTTCACCCAGGTAGGTCATGTGATGAGGTGTCATGTGACCTTCCTGATGGTTGCATTTATATGGATTCAAACTATGCTGTTGGAGAGACATTTCGGACACATTGCCAAGAATGTAGGTGTATGCCAGAGGGTCGTCTAAATTGCAGGTATGCCGATATTCAACTTTTCTTATTTTCTTATGTCACACCAAACAGCAAATTTATCCCATACCAGGATGTATAAATTAAATGTTTGTTATGTGAGTAAGAAAGTCTAAGAGTAAATCCCTACATTTCTAGGATAACACATGACATATATGTATTATTCCTAGCAGTGCCCGGATTAAGCAAGTGTAATGCCATTAATTTTAAGAAGTAAATTACTACTTCTTTTAGAAATTGAAAATGAACATTATAGAAACAACAACTTCAGTCAAGGCTTACACAAATTCAAAGCTAAATTCCCATAAATAATTTTGGTTACAACTTGAACTTACACAAAGGTCACTTTAGCGTCACAAGACATGGTATGCTGTAACCAATACAATTGCATTATGAATAGGGCTGATTAAGCCAATATACAGTCAGAAAATTGAGCTGATTAATCCGCATGAGACATTGCTAGGTTTAACATCACATTGAAAGGAACACAAGTGGTAAGATTAACCTAGCGTGGATTCAAACCCAC
This sequence comes from Plazaster borealis, assembly GCA_021014325.1. Lineage (NCBI taxonomy): Eukaryota > Metazoa > Echinodermata > Asteroidea > Forcipulatida > Labidiasteridae > Plazaster > Plazaster borealis. Next base: position 2,827 of record JAJGQC010000224.1, read on the forward strand.
GTTCTTTGTATTACAGATGGCACATAGGTGGCTTGGTGTGACCGAATCTTGCTCTTACTAATATGAAAAAAAGCAATTTTAGAAATGATACACTTTGCCCTAGACATTTTGACCCATTGATGGCTTTCAGGTGGAATTGGTAAGCCAGAATAGTAACAGGGATGTTTTCACCTGCTCTTTCTGCATGACATAGATGTACTGATATGACCATACGTAAAGAGCTGCGTGACATGACTCGAGATGAGTTAGATCGTTTCCAGGCAGCTGTACAGCAGCTTCGAATGTCAGCCAAGGGTAATTCATGGGAACACGCCCGTGATGTGTATATGCAGCATATTATGGAGGCAAACAGCATACCAGCCTACCTCATGTGGCATCGGTTGTTTCTTCGCCAGATGGAAAGACAACTGCAGGTACAGTAATAAAGAAAATTCCATGTTTTATGTGTCATGAATGTCATTGTTGCAATGGCCTGTGGTGCCTTATACTTAGTCATGATACAGAAATTGTTGCCATTTAAAATTGTCTTTATTAGTTACTATCCGTTTTTGAAATACATGTATGATGTACATGGACTCCATGTACATTTGTATGCTGACGATACACAACTGTATCTTTTGATTTAAATTGTTCTGATGAGCAATCTGAACGCAAACGTGTTGAGCAATGTGTTTCTGATATAAAGTCATGGATGACCAATAATAAATTAAAACTCAATGATGATAAAACGGAACTGCTCAAATTACGTCTAAACATAACCAAGACAAAATAATCATTCACCAGATGCAAATTGGCACTGCTACTGTTACATCATCTGCAAATGCTCGCAATCTTGGGATCATGTTTGATAACATTATGTGCATGGAATCCCATGTGAAGAAAATTTGTAAAATTTGCTTTTTACCATATTAGAAACATTAGCAGCATTCGTAAAATCCTCAATAAAAAGTCTGCCTCTATCCTTATACATGCTTTCATTACATCCAGGCTTGATAATGGAAACTCATTGCTTTATGGTATTAACAAGCATCTTATCAAAAAACTGCAAAATGTCCAGAACGCTGCTGCTCGGGTATTATCTAAAACACGTAAATATGATCACATCACACCTGTGTTGAAACAGCTTCCCTGGCTCCCAGTCTGTCAAAGAATTAAATTCAAAATCATTTTGCTTGCCTGGAAAGCTATGAATGATAGGGCTCCTCCCTATCTCAAAGAAGTTCTCTCACTATATACGCCAACTCGCAATCTTCGCTCAACAAACCAACTTCTTTTAACTCTCCCTAAAACAACCACTTCCAACGGCGTTCGCGCATTTTCTGTATCTGCACCCACTCTCTGGAACTCTCTTCCTTTACATATCCGAGCTACAAAGTCTCTGGACATTTTCAAAACATTGCTAAAAACTCACCTATTCAATATTTGTTATGATTGACTTTCTGTTTGTTATTTTTTACCACTTGTTTTTGCCGACACATTTATGTAAATCTGTTTTATTCAATGTGCTCTTATTTCTTTCTAAGCTACATAATTTGTAATCTTTTTTGTTACTCTCTCTGGTTTTTGTTTGGTTTTATGCGCCTCGGAATAAGTTTAGTCTTAGATAGATGGCGCTTTACAAGTTTTTAATTATTATTATTATTATTATGATGGATTCGTGAAAGGTCATAGGCAAAGTACAAAGTCAGAGTAACCATGTTCTGTTTTTAATTTACAGGAAATTGACTGCTCTATTGCCCTGCCCTACTATGACTTCACCACCGATGTGGCAGACTTCTCCAAAGCTGTCATCTGGCAACCTAACTATTTTGGTGGAGACGGGCTTGGGTCTTGTGTTGAGGATCACCCATTCCGTGGTGGTTCTCTTTGGGATCCGTGCCTCATTCGCAAATTCTCAAAGACCATGAAACTGCCATCCAAAATTGACGTGGCTATGGCTATGTCAGCAACTGACTTTGATACATTCAGTATGTGCATGCAGACCATCATGGGTCATGTCTTTAACTATGTGGGCGGCCATGTTGCAAGCTCTGGAGCACCATATGATCCAGTCTTTTATGCCTTGCAGGCATATGTTGACATGATCTTCTGGCGTTGGCAACAGAAGGTTGGAAGCTATGGAAGTTTTCCGGCAGCCATGTTGGATGTACCAATGGTACCCTTTAATGCCAAGGCTCGTGATATTCTAAACTCAGAATCACATTTGTGTGTGTCGTATTCTCTAATAACTGATGGTAATCCATGCAATGGTTCTAGTCAGGTGTTTGGCAGGGATGGATATGATCAAGAAGGGTTTGATAGAAACGGTTTCAATCGACAAGGCTACAACAGGTAGGATTAGTACATAAACAATACCCAGAAATAAAACCAATAATTATTTATTCAAAATATTTGTATAGAGAAAACTGCTTTTCTATCAAATTAATGTTTGGAAATGTTCTTTCTATTCTGATATTTTCCTTTAAACAGTCATAAACATTCATATGTAATAGAGACAATCCAGATTTGATATACAATTTCTGTGTAACTTAAACAAAAATCTGTTGACAAATGAGTTTGTTTTTCATAGAGCTGGATATTCTGCGGATGGATACAACATCTACGGAGAGCAGGACACGCGAGATTTATTCCTTTATGGAGAGGGAGGGCGCTTTGACTATGAAGGTTATGATCGCAGCGGATATGACCAATTTGGCTTCAACAGATATGGCTTTAAACGAGACGGTAAGGACAACAACAATTTCCAAAAGTTCCTGAATAGCAAACTAATCAGCAAATTTGTGTAAAGCATGTATGTGGGGGAATGTCACAGATAGTATTGATCATATTTCATTTGGTTGAATGGCGTTGTTTTCTGTGCTAAGTAGATTAGTATGCATTTATTATTGTCAACAGGATTCAACAGAGATGGTTTTAACATATTTGGTTTCAACATCCATGGCTATGATCGTTACGGCTACAATGAGATTGGCTACAGTGCCCATGGTTACGATCGTAATGGCTACAGTGAGAATGGTTTCCAAGATACCTCGGGACGCTACAATGCTAACGGATATGACCAATACTGTCTTGACCGCTATGGTCTGAGCCAAGATGGTTATGATACATTTGGCTTTAACCTGAATGGGGTGGACATCTTCAACTGTGATTATCTCTACAATGGCCCATTTAGCATGGGTATCTCAGCTAGACTGGATAGACTTCTCTATCGTCAGAGTAAACAGTTCTTGATGGATGTGATCCATACATGTCCACGGCCGAGCCAGCTGCCATTGATTTGGTTTGAGCAAACCTGGAGCCTTCAACAGAAACCATTGTCTAGAGGCAGGACTCAGCCAACAAGCTTCCCATCCTCTATCACAACAAACAGGTACTTAACAAATACTTACAGGGAAAGTAAAGCAACATTGGTAACATAAAACTATTGAAACTTTAATAATAGTATATTTACTGTTAAAAAGGGTGTTGCTTTGCATTTTAAGACTTTGGTAGATCTTCAATACTTGGTCCAGTTTTTTCTTGTGAGATGGTTGTCTTTTTGGGTATAAATTCCTGAATAATTAAACCTTTATCTGTGTTCCTTTTCGAAAACAAGAAATTGTTTTGACAAAAGTAAAACAAGTTGTTGTTAACTCGTTGTTAGGTATTATAGCATGGACTAAACTTTGCAAACACTAGTTGCGATTATTGCACAACTCAAAGTGACTAAAAATGTTGATAACAAAGTCCATAAATCTATCCCATAATCACCAATACATCCAATGTCCTTAAAGCACTCTCTGAAGTTATTAATACATCATCAATTATTTTCATGCAGGTTTTGCTTTGACATTGAGATGTTTCTAGACAGCTGTATCTGTGAATCCTCAGAGGCATTTTGTCCAATCAATCCATGCAATTCACTTTGCAACACCCATCCAGATGCAGTGTGTTTTTATGATCTGTGTGGATCATGTACAGCTACGTGGTATGACAATGGACAAGAGGTCAACTGTGGACAGAGCCTTGGAGATGGTAAAACCAGAACTGAAGTTTGAAAGAAATACTAGTTCATGTTGTTAATGTTCAGATACAAATAAACTGTTGATTTTTGACAAGGACATCTTGCTGTATTAAAGAAAGAAAAGAAAAACAAAAAACCACCCAAAAAGAAAATGTAAAAGCAGTTCCAATAATCTTTTGGATACCAATTGTCATTTTGCCAGATTGTTTGAATGGTACAACTACATATGCTGATCGATCATCCTGGAAACCTGACCCCTGTACAACATGTATGTGCAATGTAAGTATTTAGTCAGGTACCTCATCTTTCTCTGGTGGCATTTTTTGAAAAGCATATACGGCAGACCTTGTCTCAAAATGTTTGGCGTACATGTATGAAACAATTTCACACTTTCATGTTTGAAAATTATTTCCATGCCACACAAACTTGAATTTTTGTTGTGTAAACTAATTTTAAAAATTTTACAAGTATATTGAAAGGAAAGTTTTCATTTACAGAAGACAAGAAAGTTAGCATAAATGCAAAAATGGTGAATAACCTCATGTTTCGACCCTAGAGCAGAGTCTTTCTTAAAGGCTAATTTAAGGAAGACAAACCTTCTTGTTTTGAAATAATTAATATGTTTACTCAGAATATAGTAGTTATTTCTATGGAATAGAATCCCAATTTTTGTCGATGAAATTTGATAATTTAACACTCCAAATCCAATAAAATAATGTCATGTAAACAACATGAGATTCTAAGATCATCTCTCTTGATGCTTTGTATGTGGATCTCAGAGTGGTTCAGTCAACTGTATTCTTGATCAGTGTGCACCATTGAGGTGTCAGTTTCCAGCAGTCAAGCCTGGATATTGCTGTCCAGTATGTGATGGTAAGTCACTGAATCAAAATAATCATTTACAAATAATTATTGATAATGATTTTTAGTAGAGACATGCATAACTTATGTTGATTTTATCTATGATGTGTTTTGTTTGTTAAATTGAATTTGCAATCTTTGTCAACATTAATAAGGGAATAAAAGAGTAGCGACGAGTTCTTGAACGGCCGTTTAAAACCGGCAGGGTCGTGGCCGTGCGATAAAGGCTTGAGCCGAAGGCGAGGGCCTTTATCGCACGGCCACGGTTTTAAACGGTCGTTTAAGAACGAGTCCCTACTCTTTTATTCCCATTCATAAATGCTCTTTTGTTAAAAAGCGAATAAAAAATTACAAGTAAGCCTATTATAGACAATCTGTGACAATCTGTTTGAGCGAATTTTCAAAGTTTGTACATTTTCAAAAACTTTCGTAAACTTCTGTTTTGTGCGCGTTGGTTTGTGTGTACGCGCATGTACAAAAAGATTACGCGCGGGTATACTAATAGCTTTGTACTGCGTTCCGCGTAAGTAAATTGGCGTAAATGAGCGTGCGCGCCCATCACGCGAAGCCAGCCGTGTTTAAACACTTCTAGCCGGTGTTATATCGTCCGTTTAAACACCCCCACGTGACGTGCTCTCGACCAATCAGAATAGCGAAACTGTCCCGGGTATTTATGAATGTGCAATAAAGTGTGATTCACTGCAACCTTGAACTAGTGGTTGACTAAAAGTCCATTGGAAACATTTTGACAACCAGTTGATATCTGAGAAAACAAAATCTATGACCAGTCTTTGAACAATTTTATTTTCTCAGTTAGAATTTTCTTGATCAGTTGATGTTGATCAGTTAAAGGGAAATGACATAATTGGTAATTGCTGTATGTTTCAAGAAAATGTCACGGATGTATGGAGTAGGATTTAATATGAAATATCGTTCTACCGACCTGTTTACAATTGTGCGTCCGTGACTGCCAAGAAAAACAAGAGCAAATGGTTATGATTTTAGCTGTAAGACCGACCTTGTTGTATGAAAACTCACACATCAAACGATGGCTGCTTCAAAATGATGCAAACTTGCATTTTTCTTTAAAATGGAACAACACCTGGCGATAGGAATTCACTGGATACCTTGGAATAATATGTGCTTTCAGTCAAGTAATTTATTTTGTAGTAACTTGGAAGTGCATTTGATGTAACCAACCTTTAAGTTAATGCTTGTCTTTGTTTGGTTTCTTTTTAGATTGTGTGATTGGAAATGTATTGATACCCAATGGAAATCCTATCTTAGGAGATGCTGATGCCTGCCTAAACTGTATATGTCAAGTAAGAACAATCTCAATCAATTTCCTTGTTAAAATTCCATAGAATTAGAAATGTGATCTCCTTCCCCAAAGTAGACGTCTATGTCTGTTGAGAAAGAGTTCCTTGATAATGTGTTTACTTTGTTCGTGGATCTATGTGTTAATGTTATTTAATTGTCAGCCTCAATCCACAAACCAGATGCCAAAGTTAAAACTTCTGGAATCGTTTTTTCAATATTAATTTTGGCTGTATTTAATTATAATTTCATATAGTTTTCTGCTCAATGAATTATATTTGTTGAAGTATTTTTACTGAAATTTTTCACTTGAGCCTGAGTTTACTGTTGAACAATATTGATATTAATATAACTAAAATATATTTTGTGTGTATTGTTTGTATAAATACATTAACTAGACCAACTGGAATGACTTGTAATAGGATTAATGCTAACAAAAATAAAAATTATAATTTTTTAGATCTCTTGTAGTGTAAATTGGGCCCCCTTATTTCTGCCGCCCCCAACCCATCCTCCCCAAAAACAGAAACCAATGAATTGAAAGGCAAATAAATTGAATTCCTAATTTTGAAATAAAAATTTTGAAATAAATTTGCAAAAACTTCTGAAATGTCCTAGATTGCACCAAAGAGCATCATGTTTACAACATTTTAAAACAACAGCAGGATTACTGACAATTTTCAACTTGGAAATTATAGCCTTCAAAGTTTGTGCCTTCCCTTTCTGAAAATCCTGGAGCCACCCCTGATCCAAGTAGGTTACATAGGGAATCCTCAAACTAGACCCAGTCTAGATAAACCAACTTGAAAGATCAGGGCCCAATTTCATAGAGCTGCTCAAGCAGAAACTATTGCTTCATTAGTTTTCTGCTAAGCAAAAATTTGCAGGAAACCAGTCACAAACAGTACATGTGACATGGTATTTTGGCTGGCTACCTTATTCTGGTAAGCAAAATTGTTTTGTGTTTAACTACTTGTTGTGCTTAAGCAACTCTATGAAATTGGGCCGTGCTATGTGCAATCTATACAATCATACATAAACATATATATTTATATTTTTATTTGTAGAATGGTAACAGGGAATGTCAGCCAGTGCAGTGTCCATTCCTGTTATGTGGTAATCCAATACAAGAGATTGGAGAATGTTGCCCGACATGTGACGGTAAGAAATCTATAACTCAACTTTCCATAAAGTATGAACTGTTCAGTTTATACTCTCCATCACCTTAATTGGCGCAATGATTTGATGTTTAATTGTTGAAAAGATGAACAGACAAATATTAAAATCTAGTGTGTAATAAGGTAAGCTTAGGAGAGAAAGAAAGTATACAAACCTTGTCTGTGGCAAGTACTGTTTTCTTGGGGTAGTATTTCATGGCACCTTAAATTGGAAGACCTTCAACAGTTAAAGGCAGGGTGTACTTATGGTAATTACTCCACAACTTAATGACCATAAAAACTTACTTGGTGAAGAGCACTGGGGACCTGTTGATATTATAAAACATTGTTAGAAATGACCCCCTTTGAAGTAATGTAGTTTTAAAGAAAGAGGAAATTTTCCACCCAAAAATTTAAATATGAGAAAAGCCTTTCTCGGGCATCTGAAAGCACATAATTCTATGCAGCAGTGGTGTTTTTTTCTTTTATTTCCTTGCAACTTTGATGACCAATTGAGTCCAAATTTTCACAGTTTTTTTTTGTTATGCATATGTTGGGATACACCAAGTGAGGATACTGGCCTAAGTTGACATTTACCAAAAGTATACCCTACCTTTAACATTGAGACTTCTTTGTGAAAATAATAAGCACTTTATGACATTTAATGTTAATTGCGATTTGTTGCAAGGTGATAGCACAAAAATGATTAAATATTCAAATGCATGAGGCATTTCATGAATCAAACCAATTTCCATTTCTTGTTGTATTTAGGAATAGGCTGTGAATTTAACGGATACCAGCTAGATGACGGCCAGACTGTTGAGCAAGATGCATGCACCTTGTGTACTTGCCTGCAGGGCAGGGTTGATTGTTCAACAACCACCTGTCCAGTACTGTCTTGCCCATCTCAGATTACACCTGATGGTGAATGTTGTCCACAATGCATCGGGCAGGGCGGGTGTGTCTATGAGGATATGTCATTCAATAGTGGGGATTTCTTTACCCCGATGGCAAACCCATGTCTCCGATGCTCATGTTTGGTGAGTCCAGGTTGGAATGAAAGGTTGTCAGTATGAATCATTCAAGAGTTGCACATTGATAAAGACCTCTTGCCAAACTGTTTTATTGAATGGATTTAAAAACTTAGATGCTGTAGAGTTAGAGTTGTGTCCTGAAGTTAAGTGTTGTCTCCTTTGAACAGATGAAAAGATGATGACTGAATAGACCAATGGCATATGACGTCACAAGAGTCCCAAAGCGCCCTCACTGAGGTCAATGAAAACCTATCATTGGCTGAGAGTTGTGCGCGGTGCGTACACGCATGCACAGTTCCACTGTTTGACCTCAGCGATGGCAGCCAATTCAAGGGGTCTATATGCCAAACTTGTCTGTTTTACACTATTTTTCTGGTTTAAAACCTTGGCCAGTGTATCATAGTAGACTAGAAGGGTGGGTTTGTCCAGTTATAGTTATTATGGACTCCAACTTACAGATTGTCCTATTGTTTGTTCACAGGATAGCAAAGTACGATGCAATCCCATAGCATGTTCAAAGCCACCCTGTGATAATCCAGTGCTACTACTAGGAGCATGCTGTCATGAATGTACTGACAGTAAGTCGTCTCAACAAGTTTCTTTTCAGAAATATTCTTTTATTAATGTTAAAGTTCGACCATGGAAAATAGCTGTATCATTTCTTCTCAACATGTGTTATTGAGCTTCCATTCTGTTGGCCAGCTTAATTGAAAGTCTACTTTATTATGCTTAAAGGCACTGGACACATTTGGTAATTACTCAACATGTATATTATGATAAAAACTTACTTGGTAATGAGCAACGAAGAGCTGTTGATAGTATGAAACATTGTGAGAAACGTAGTTTTTGAGAAAGAGGTAATTTTTCACTTGAACCTGAAAAAGACTTCAGGCCTGACGCCTTTTTCAGGCATCTGAAAGCACACAAATTTGTGCAACAAGGGTGTTTTTTCTTTCATTATTTTCTTACAACTTCGATGACCAATTGAGCCCAAATTTTCACAGGTTTGTTATTTTATGCAAATGTTGGGATACACCAAGTGAGAACACTGGTCTTTAAAAATTACCAACTGTATCCAGTGCCTTTAAATTAATGATCTCTTCAAGATTAACACCATTGACTTTTCCAAGAATCCAAAGTATACATAATTGACCATTCTTTGGCTGATACTTCAACCTCATTTTGACCTAAATTTGACCTGTATTTACCTTTACTTTGACCTATCTCAGAATGTGTAGTGAATGGGAAGCAATATAATAATGATCAACGCTGGATCTCTGAGGATCAGTGCCAGCATTGTACATGTAATGAGCGTGAAGTAGACTGTGTGGATCTTCGACCCTGTGTTGGTACCTGCCAACATGGTTATATACCTGTTGGTCAATGCTGTCCAGTCTGCACAGGTTAGTGCCATTCATTATCAGTACATTTTAGGGAATGCCTTGGAGAGATGCAATGGGTGTCTAATACACTGTTCACTTGATGTTGTTGTATCAATTCAACCACTTTGCTCTAATAATAATAATAATAATGCTGAGTTCTTAAATAGCGCTTTATCACTCCCGATGGGCGTATCAAAGCACTCATTTTTTTTTTTCCTGCAAGGTATGCGGAGCTACGTTTTTGAATTATGAGACCTATTTCCTTACATACCACCATGTAATGGTTTACAAGGTGCTGTGGTGCAATATTCTGCCGACCAAACCAGGAACACCGGGGCGAACCCCTTCTCTTTACCATAAGTGCACTGTGTTCTTTTACGTGCATTACACAACACACAGGACCAACGATTTTACGTCCCATCCAAAGGACGAAGCAGTAATGGTTAAGTGTCTTGCTTAAGGACACAAGTGTCACGACCGGGACTCGAACCCACACTCTGCTGATCAGAAACACCAGAGCTTGAGTCCGGTGCTCTTATCTGCTCGGGGATTAATTTTCAGAACAGTACACCTGGAGCAAAACTTTTTTTTCTCAGAATATCGTTGTCCAAATGAAACCATGACAAAACCAAACACTCTCATAATATGCACCAGGATTTATTTTTTCTTGTCGAAAAATGTGGTTTTGTTCACCATGACTCCGCAGGCGGACCTTTGTTCATAAGCCATGGCTGATAATCAGCCATGGTATGCTGGAACCTTGGACTTACCTCCCATGCCAAGAACAATGGGAAACAATCGCAGCAGCCTAGGGAAGTCTCTTGTTATCCTGGTTTGTCAGACAATAGGACAAGATGTTGAGCATAAATTCCAGTACCTTTTGTCCCTCTTTGTTACGGGCAAACAAAGCCTAACACCATGAGTGCATGAGAGGTGCATGCTGCACAATGAAATGTCCCGGCATGTCACGCCATCGGCTGTTAAACTTGTACCACATAGAACTTTCCAGGCATTACCACATCAACTGGCCATACCAAATGGACAATTTGAAAACTGCTTTACTAGCCCTCTACTCCAGTGTTCCTGAAAGTTTTGCTTGTATTTACGTCATGCGGATTTAAGTGGTTAATACATTGGGACTGCTCTATAAGAGGAATGTTTTATGTCAGTTTCAAATTTTGACACTGAGCTTTGCAAAGTGTGGAACCATTAAAGGCACTGAACACGTTTGGTAATTGTCAATCCCAACATATGCATAAAATAACAAGCCTGTGAAAATTTGGGCTCAATTGGTCATCAAAGTTGCAAGAAAATGATGAAATAAAAAACACCCTTGGTGTGTGCTTTCAGATAGGAATAAAAACTTCTTGCAAGAAGTTTTTATTATTTTAGTGAGAAATTACCTCTTTCTCAAAAACTACGTTACTTCAGAGGGAGTCGTTTCCTACAATGTTTTATACTATCAACAGCTCTCCATTGCTTGTTACCAAGTAAGTTTTGATGCTAATATTTGTTTTGAGTCATTACCAAACATGTACGATACCTTTAAGGCACAATTACCATTTGACGTCACTCTGCTTCGACCATTATATTTTTCAAAAATCTTTGAGATTTTGATCTATTTTTAGCGTATTTTGGCAAAAAGCCAAATTGCTATCATCTTTAAATAATAATTACAAGGTTGAATTTAAAGAAAATAATTGATAAAAAACATATGTACATAAATCTATATTTATATAACACTCGGGTAAATCCCTGTCACGCATGCTCATTGTTCAAACCATTCCATGGTCCACGTCATAAACCGTGCATTTTGGTACTACTCATGGTGCATTTTCGTCCCATCCTTTTTGACCATTGCACGCTAGACCACACCATGCGCGTGCATGCATTATAAGGCTGCATTATAAGGCTGCAACAAAGCTTCTCCACTTGTCCCTATTCTTGCCTTGTTCTCTGCTGTTTTCCAAGTGAGTTTTTCTTTCTCCAGTTCAGACAAGACCCTTCTCCTCCATGTGTTTTTTTAGCCTATGTACAAAACGCCCTTGTAGTGGATGCCAGAACACAATATTGTATATTTTGTTGATAGTTTCTTCCTCCAAATGACAAAGTTCTACTTGGATGTGATATAAAAACAAAATGAATGTTTAGCATTTGTGCAATGGAGAGAATATTTTTATTCATTGAATGGAACATTCCATCTTTCAACTCATGAAAATATTCTCATAAGCATTCATTATATCATGTATGGCTACATGCTGTGGCTCATGAATAAAACCTATTCTTTCCTGAAGTATACAGTATTAAGTAAATTTGACCATGTTTGATGTAGATTGTTTATATGATGAACGTCGTCAACCCAATGGAGAGATCTTTAACAGTCGGGATGAGTGTAGCCGATGTCTCTGCTCCTTTGGAACAGTGACCTGTGAGAAGTTACCATGTGAACCGTTGCCATGCCAGTTTAGTGAGGTCCTCCAAGGGGAGTGTTGCCCAGTCTGCAGAGGTAGGTCTCCTTCATCTCTACGTTGATTTCCAAAACCTCTTGAATTTTTTGGGGGGGTTTACTTTAAATTTCACTTTTATGTCCATTTCACAATTGTGGCGAGTAAAGAACTTTCATACAACAAATATTCACAAAAAATGCAAAGCTTAAAATCATAATAGATGTGTTTCTCAAGATATGGTTTTTTGAAATAATAAACTTGAGGTACAAATTGAGAAATTAAAAAAGCAGCCATTACGATTACTGAGGAGGAAAAACATTCATCGGAATTGTTGAAATAGAGACTTATCCCTTTGCTTTGAACATGTTCTGGATATGAGACATGTTATTCAAATAGATAACAGCTTCAGACATAATTGATTGTCTTATTATAAATGGTTCTTTGTTAGAAATATAATTGTTTTTGTATTCTAATTCTCCAAATTGCAACTATTTATTGACTTGTTTTTTGTTTGTTCCAGGTTGTTTGGATGACTTTGGTAATCGTCATCAGCACATGTCTCACTGGACACCTGTTCGTAATGTATGTCAGGATTGTTACTGTGAAGAAGGCCAAATCTCATGTGAAGTCATCCAATGTCAGTCAAGATGTTCACATGCCATCATCAGACCAGAAAACTGTTGCCCTATTTGTGAAGGTAAGACAATTATCAATTAAAAACCTCTTTTTTAGCTGATAATGCTGCCTTAGAAAACACAAAAAGTCAATACAAAGTTAGGTGTGGTTTGCCATTTCCTCTATGTTTGCATTAGACTGTGCAAGTTGACCTCGAAAGCATACAAGTTTTCACGAGAATCTTGACTTCCAAGCACCTCTCATAGCAGCTACAATGTGTATTGTGGCAGTTGTGTTTATAAAGAACTTGTATTGTGATGTTTGAATGCATTTCATCCATTGAATATGGTTTGAATAAATAAAAGCTTCAAATTGTAATTTTTTTTGCAAATCTTGGAAAATATTTGTATTTAAAAGCTGACCTTCACTAACGTAAAGTCCATGCAATAGAAGGCAATCGTCCTGATCCTTGATGTACACAAATGCAAACTCAAGCAAGCTGCTACATTTAGTAGTAGTACCCAAACCGTGCAAAATTAGGACGTCGTCGTCCCGTTGACTCCACATTCAACATCACGTAAAATCCATGTGACACAAGGTCTGTTTTTGCACTCAGTAACAAAGCACTAGGCCTGATTAAAAATATTACCTAACTTTGGTTTGTTATTGCATTCAAACACGGTTTGCGGAACACTGTCAGCGTAAATTTGCATTTTGACACTTTTGGATGTTGGATGTTGGAGGTCGAGCAATATTTCTCATAGGTTTTCCCAATGTATTTTATTTGTATTTATTGCATTGTAACTTTTAAATTTAATAATTCCACCAATTTGTTTTCGGGGTGGAAAAAAGTGATGTGTCAAAACAAAAAATCACCCCAAAAATAGCACCTGCGTTAATTTGACATAGCTGATGACTCAAAGGTGCCCAGAAGCTCAATGGTGACCTTTTCACAAATAATGCTGAATAGGCAGACTGATGCATAATGACCAGCACCAGTGGCCTACCAAAGGAAAGGCTGTGTTGGATTTATAAGCACCTTAGTATTTTATTTACATTAGTTCTTTATTGGACATTTCTTTCAGTGTGTATTTTAGCTTATTAGATTCTACAACTTCTTTTATATGCCATAACAGTTGAAAGTTTTTACAAACAATGTTAAATTCGTTCAGTAAAGAATTTTGCTTTACTCTTAACATTGATTAAAAGTTGGTTGTTGCCATTAATTTAGAAGTTATGCAAAAGCTTAACTTTGTTTTCCAATTTCGCAAAAGTTTTCTAGTGCTTGTTTTTTTCTATGAAACAATTCTATGTAATTACTTCTTGAATTTTATAAGTTTGTGGATGTTTGTCTCTTTTTTGTCTCTTTCTACTCTTTTTTTGTTTTATTTGCTGATTAGTTTTTATTGTTATTGTTATTTCGCTCTTATAGGCTGCTTCTATGAAGGTCAAGAATATCAGGATGGGGATCCGTTATTGACCTCTGACCCATGTCGTCAATGTACCTGTGAGATGGGGTCAGTGTCTTGTGGCTATACAACATGTGATCAAGTTGGCTGTCCACGCCCCTACACACCCTCTGGACAGTGCTGTGCTGTGTGCCAGGGTAAGATAATTACACTAAGATTCCATCTGGCAGCCTGAGGATTTCTCAGGGTTACTGTCAACTTAATAATTGTTTCTGTCTGGCAGAAAATGGTCCTAACAACACTAATCAAGTATTCTCATTTCCAGTTTTCAAGCCTCCTTTTGAGAAAGAGACTGACAAGACAAATTCTGGTATTTAAAATGAAGTAATTTGATTTCCCTTTAAAAACCCTTTAGAATGTGAGTTTGAGGGACAGTATTACGAGAACGGCCAGGAGTTTTATTCATCAGTAGATCCATGCCAGCTGTGTAATTGTCAGGTAAGTATTAAAGATACCCAATGGCTGTCCAATAGATGGCTACAGGGATACACAAAGATAAGTACTGTGATGTAGTTAATGTACAGTTTCTGATGTCTGTGAGTTTGCAATAAAAAGTACACAGGCAATGCAGGACAAAATTTGAATAAATTAATTCAGGGGTGAAGGAAATGAGGGGTTGTAGTAGTCTTACAATATACCACTCTCAGCTACCAAGAAATGTTCTGTATCATATTGTAACTATTTTTCCCATCAGTACTGGGTTTAATGGTTTACTCAGAAATATTTGTTTATATACAAAATAAGATGACCACAACTATTGTCTTTATTAGCAAGGTGAATTGGTGTGTCGGAATGTTCAGAATTCTTGTAATCCACAATGCACCCATCCAAGCAGTGTTCCAGATCAGTGTTGTCCAGTTTGCAGCAACTGTTTGTTTGGGGGGGGAGAAATCCCTAATGGTCGACGTTTCAGGCATCCTGATGACCACTGCCAAGTGTGTACATGCACAGTAAGTTATACTCTCTGTCTTTATTAATTAAATAATAACCCCAAGAGGAGATTCCCTTAGGTTTGTGAATTCTCACCCTCGCTCCATACTCTCATAACAAAATTTATGATTTCATATCACAGAAAATAAGTTAAGGATATATTAACATTAAAAACCTGCCTAGAAACAGACAAGGAAGCGTTAGTGAGATCTATGTAACTACATGTAATGTTCGTCACGACCAACTCATTTTAAATCATCATAAAAGTTTCTCCTTAAGGGGCAGTGTCTTGACATAGTAATAATAAAAACAGCTCAGGGTGTATGTTGGGTGTGCTTTTTTTGGTGTAAAATCAGGGTATAAATAATAAGGGAATAAAAGAGTGGCGGTGAGGTCTTAATCGGCCGTTTAAAACTGGCAAGGTCATGGCCATGCAATAAGGACCGAGCCGAAGACGAAGTCCTTTATCACACGGCCACGACCCTGCAAGGTTTTAAGCGGCCAGTTAAGACCGAGTTACTACTCTTTTATTCCCACTCATCAGTGTCCTTTTTGTTGAAAAACGTAATAATGATGGAAAATCTTTAAAACTTTTCTGTAAATTTAAATTTCTTGTCCAACCTTGGTCTCCTTTTTGCGGAGGTTAAAATTGCATGCCAGGCTCATCGGTTTTGCGTACACGCGTGTACTAAAAGATTTTATATTGAGTACCAGTTTATTAATAATAATAATAGTTAGTTTTTATATAGCGTTTTTCACACCCGAAGGGCGTCCCAAAGTGCTTCACATTATTACGCCTGGTCACTGGGCCTTAAATCATTCCTTAAACCATCGTTGTATTGCATTGTATGTACTAAAAGATTTTATATTGAGTACCAGTTTATTAATAATAATAATAATAATATTTAGTTTTTATATAGCGCTTTTCATGCCCGAAGGGCGTCCCAAAGCGCTTCACATTATTACCCCTGGTCACTGGGCCTTAAATCATTCCTTAAACCATCGTTGTATTGCATTGTTTGTATTGATTGTGTTCTGCGTAAATTAGCGCCTGCGTAAGCTTGCGCGCCACACGTATGTTAAAACACTTCCCACCATTTTTATATCAAATGTTTAAACATGGTCATGTGATTTCCTCTTGACCATTCAGAATGGATAAACTTTCTCGGGTATTTATGAATATAAATTCCATCACATACAAATGTTTGCATTGAGTCACTGCTAGAAGAGAGAGAGATCTTGTACACTTCTTTTTTCTTGTGATCAAAAACTCTATTCATTTAATGTTGTATGTTTGTTTAGTTGAATTGTGCTATGCTTTTTGCATCAAGAATTAAGAACAATTAATTGAAGTCACCATGCATTGGTGTGGGATGAAACTAAAATCAATTTTAGGCCAGTGTATAACCATGTACAATGTTGGAGTTCTCCGTAAGAAAGGGGGGGGGGGGTTATTTATCAAAAGAAAACAATCTGAAGGGTTTACTTTCTCTCCTCTGGAACCCACCATAGGATGGCTTTGTAGTATGTGAACCAGAACCTTGTAATCCAGTGTCATGTCGTAACCCAGTAATACCTCCTGGAGAATGCTGCTTCCAATGTGAGACCTGCATAGCCGTTGATGGTAGAGAGTACACAGATGGGCAACAGTGGACCAGTTCTCAGGACAAGTGTTATACTTGTACATGCAGGGTAAGTGCTTATCCCCCATGCATGAGTGCTAATAGTGTGCATGGTCCAGACGCTGAGCTTCAATGATTCAGTATAATGGGTATGTGGCGTATTTCTTTCAATATGATAAAAGCAAGATCATTGCACCTACCTCAAACCCTAAGAATGCTTCTCTAGTTTTTTTATGGGTGAGTTTTTGTGGTTTAATACTGCAAGCACATGGACATGTATCCCAATCTTTTCACAGGTGTGGTTAATGGGGATACATGTAAACTGATGGATTTAAAGACTGTTCAAAATTTAAAAAAGGAGTTTAAAGATTGGTTAGAATTTCATACAAGTTTGACACTTCAAAAAGGTTTGTAAAGTTGAAAGGAGATGACACAAACATGCAGTGAGATCCTAGAGTTGAAAGAATTAAAACAATATCAAAAACGTCCTGCCAACAATCTTATGTTTACTACTATCCCAAGTCATACTTTGTATCTCAACCGATGAATGGAAACATGTTGGTTCACAATGTGGAAAATTAAATGAATTTTTTGGGTGGCCATTGATAAATTTTGCATTTACAATGTAGGTGTAAATCCTTGAGTGGTAGTTTGCATGATTTTTGCATAAAAACTTACTTAATTTTCAGTTGTCAGTGGTGTAAACTTGTGCAATGTTGTGTTACTAATTATTGATTGTGGCTATGCAGTTTTTGGCTATAGTTGCATTGATGTAAAAGATGGGCACATTCAGTGGTTTAGCCATAACTGTGGCCATTCAGGGTTGTTTGTTTTTTTACATGTACATAGATATGCATGTCAAGAATGAGAAAGCATTATTGAATGTGTAGTTAAATGCATGATTGATGGTCTCATAGTAGAACTGTCTCTATAGACCTTTATCACGGTGCGACCATCTTGATTTTCTCCCATTCAAACCAATGTAAACAAACTTAGGCTGGAATGGAAAAATAGTCTGGTTCCTTTTTGTACAATGAATATTAGCATTCATTACTATTATTGAATACAGGGAACATGACCAAGATGGCGGCAGTGTGATAAAGGTCAATTGGCTTTAACATGTGTCCATATATTTGGTGTTTTCTTAAAACCTTGTCTCCATTTGCCAAGTTCTTTGCCAAAGAAGTGATGCCTTGATGCCTGAGTGCATGACTTAACTACATGAGTATTTAGAAACTGTGTAGAAAACTGACAAGTTTATTCTTGCTTGTATGTGTTTTACTTCCTGTGTACTGCAAAGGGCACAAGTTGTGTTCACTTTTGTTTAAATGATGTCACTTTTTAAACACATTATTTTTAATTTACTAAAAAACAAAATGTTTATGCTCAAAGCTTCTGGTACTAGGTCACATTAATAATTCATAAAAGAAATGACAATTTTAGAAAAGAACCTTAATTCACATTTGGACGTATTCCGATTTGTACAAAACATTTTTAGTGCTGTTCCCTTCAAAAACATGAATTCCCTTTTCAATTAACTTATTTTTCTGATGCATTTCTAAAAGCTTAATTATACAAAATTCACTGTTCACTAAAACTGTGTGCAGGGTATTCACAACTCATCTGTCATTATATACCCATACAGATCAGAATGAGACAGTTACTTGTATAACTTGCTGATAACACGCGTACAAAGTGACTCAATAGTTGTTATTAAATTGTCAAAACACAATTGTTTGATGATAATATGGGGTAGCTATTCAAAGATTAATTTGGGGAATTTGTCTTGCAAACTATAGGATTGAGAAAATTACAAAAACCCATCTCTCCAAGTTAAAAAACAAACAATTAACTGAATTACCCTTTTCCATTTTTACATAAACTGATTATACTTATAGATTTTGCTGAATGTTGCACGTTGCTATATTATTATTTTGCTTGTATTTTTTCCCCAACGCTCAACCCCTTGCCTTGATAACCAAAACAAACCCCCAAACTTCAAAACCTGCATAGGACAGGCAAATACGCTGTGAGCTGTCAGAATGCCCCGTACTAGATTGCAGTAACCCAGGTCGCCCTCAAGATGCATGCTGTGCTGAATGTGAGAATTGCGAGTACGACAGACGCTATTTCCGCAACTACCAGGAGTTTATCAACCCACTGAACAAGTGTGAGCATTGTCAGTGTTTGGTAAGTGAGTGGTGGTTAGGTTGTGTGCTTTCTGTGTGTGTTTTAAACGAGGGCATAGTTTAAGGAATGCAAATCACAGATGAGATGAGTCTGATGTTCAGTGGCTGAGGCAATGAATGTCCTTTGGTGCAAGTAAAAAGTCACTTGCATATGCAGGAATTGTCATAGTTGGAATACCACTGTACATGGCAAGAAAATAAGTAAACTGGAGTCAGACTGAATGTAATAAAATACATAAGAGAAACAAATATGCAGAAACAAGAAGTAAAATGAATAAAATGGCAAGTCCCGGTAAAATGGATTTTATCAGCGAGCAGACTTAAGATGCACTGAACCAAAATATTGATCTCAGAAGGTAAAAAAACGAAATCTCAATAAAATTTTATAAGTAAGTCCTGAAAGTGGCTGCACAGGTTATTATTAAAACATGATATGATTCTAAAATGAGGGCATTGGTGACATTTGCAGGCAGACCACTCCAAACACAAGGAAAAGAATGATTTGAAGTGTTCTTAAGGCTGAGGGTTCTAGCATATACATGGTTTATTACAAGTTTGTCCATGATGTATTTTACTTGATGGTTGAACAATTCCTCAAACAAAATGAACATTTAGTGGTGATTTGAACAATGAGTCATTGATGCCTGCATTCTTGTACAGGCATTTAGCTAGCAGTTAAAAGTTATGGGAGAATTACTGGCAGGAAAACTATAGGCATACAGATTTACTGTTCAGTGTACATTTGTAATGGACGCATTTACTGAGTGAAAATGTATGCAAAATACGGCAATGCTTTTGAACTATCTGGCTGCATACCATGTGTGGCCCTTATCTCATTCCAAAGATGCATAGAAAGTTGGTAAAAAGTTGCAAGTAAGAACCCAAATTTCCACTCATACTTTGATATGACCACAAGCAGATTATCAAGTGTTTCTTAGTGGTTGGTTAATCTGATAGTATGTGGACTTTCAAGGAGAACTGCTGGTTGTAACGTAAGTATGCATTTGGAATGGATTGTATGACAAAACAAGTTGCTTGGCTTGCATGTTTCTTCTGTTACTATCAATCTTTGATTTGTGTTTTTATTTTGTCTTGTTAACTTGTTGTCTTTGTGTCTCTACTTCCTTGTTGTTCTGTCAGTTGTTTCTTTGTATCCTAATATTCTGATCACTTCTTGGGTTGTTTGGTTATGTGTCTTTTCACTTTGTTTGTATTCATCTTGTATTTATGATCCAATGTATTAGTTTGATTTGCATGTTGTTAATATTTGCTGTTGTTTTATGACAGAATGGCAATATTGTATGCGAAGCCTTAGATTGTCCACCTCTGCCTTGCCCAAATCCTGTAACACTTTCTGGAGAATGCTGCCCTCAGTGTCTCGGTAAGTTTATATGCCCCTCTGGTGAAGCTCATTGGGGCATTTAGTTTTTGGCTTATTTAGAATGTTTTCAAACTGGAATTCATCCCTTTTCTCAACCCTTTCCAAGAATCTTTATTGAATCAGTTGAATCAGTTGTGCATCTACTGAATGATGGTCAAGGGTTGATTTTTGAGTCCTCTTTGTGATGAAACCTTTATACCTGTGTGACCATTTAGTCAGTTTAAACTAGACACTAATAATCATTGACATAGTCTAGTCCATTTTAGTGGTGGCATGAATTTCATCTTGTAGTTTTGTATTGAAGATTGTTACAGCCTGTGTCCAAAAACTATAGAATTTTAAGTAAGATTTGCTTTCTTTAATTCTACCAACTGATTTCTTTGAATGTGTGTATGTTTTGCAGAATGTGAATATCTTGGCAATGTATACCGTGATGGAGAGGCATTTAAAGATCCTGCCAATCCTTGCATTGACTGTCTATGCCAACAGGGTCAGGTACAATGTGACTATATCTTCTGCCCACCAGTTAGTTGTGAATACCCAACCAACAGAGATTGCTGTGATGTTTGTGACGGTAAAAATCCTCATTGTTCATGAAGTATACACTTCCGTTGTGTTATCAAATTATATACCATTATTTAAAAGATATGCATTGTGTTTTGTTTTTGTCATTTTTGTTGGTGATACTTTGTAACATGTTTTAGCGACAGGAAATTGCTCAGCTATTTCGACTGTTTCAAGATGTTTTGGTAAACAAAATGAGGCCAGAGGTTGTTAGGTCGTCATATGCATGGAATTAAAGGGCATTAAACTTTGGAAAAAGTAACATTGACGTTGTCTTTGATGAATCCATTTTTTAAAGGTAAAATTAAGCTCACATTTTCACCCAGAAATGAGTCAATGACATGTATCATAGAACTTGGTACTCAATTGTTGGTGTTAGTACTTGTTTATTAGAGTACTCTGTACTTTTTATTTATGTTTATGAAACATCACCACATTAAAAGGCAAAAGGGCCACTCAAGGTGAAAAAAAAAAAATCAAGACATTTTAAAGAGAGAGAAGATATCTGTTCACATTCCTCTTTAACTGGAATAGATTGCAAGATAGTGGAAAGCAAGATACAGGTAGGGAGTTCCATAGTGCAGCAGTATGGGGGATGCTTTCTTGAATATCTCACAGTATTGGCCTTTGGAACAGATACAGTGAAGGGGTGAGAAGATGTAGCAAAGCGGGTGGTGCGAGTGAAGGTGCATACAGAAGGGACAACGAGTGAGTGACCTGTGCACATACCATGAAAGTACCTGTAGAACAGGCTTAATGAGGATACAGAGCTATAAGAATGAGGTTGAAGAGATGATGCCAGATCTTGTCCTGTCAGATTAATAGCTTGCTGCTAAATCCTGTCCAGCAAGGATAAGAAACATGCTGGAGCATTGGCCAAGATGTGACAACAAACCCATAACTGGGCATATGGTGGCTTTGCAGAGATGGAACATGGCTTACAGTGTCAGGTACTGTCACTGCCATGCATGGTACAAACAGCCAAGATGCTGAGATGCTTTTTAGCTATGTTGGAGATGTACATATCCCAGCTATGTTGGAAGTAATATCCAATCCATCAGGCAGATACTAGGAAGTTCTTGTATTCAGATACTTGTACTCCTACAGGATGGCCAAAGTATTTGTCCTCTAGTACTACTTGGCCACCATTGTACTCTGCAGTACTTGGTACTGAGCTGCAAAGTACCTGACCACAACACTTGG
>JAJGQC010000225.1:0-25000 GCA_021014325.1 Plazaster borealis
CAACTGTTCATATTAACACTTCTACTGCTAATCCCGAGAATTCTCAGGATAGACTTACTTTCCATAGTAAATGCTATGCCCGAGATTTCTCGGGCTGGTAGTACAATGTTGTGCTGCCCTCTGTAGGTCAAGAATTGAAATACTTTTCCTGTATGAAATGTATCGACGTGCATTAATAATAATAATAATAATAATAAGACTTGTAATGCGCACATATCCACCCTGCTGGGTGTTCAAGGAGCATTAGGGGACACAGTGGAGTTGTTTTCGATGGTTTCAGCCATTGGGCCTTGAGAGGGACGGTGTAAAAAATTGCAGCAGTCAAAGTGTTAATAACAATTATAATACCGTAGTCTTATATAGCGCATGTACATTGTATCTATCAATAAGGTACTCAAGGCGCTTGAACAAACAGAAACATTTTTCTGCAGGACACCTGACAATGTCGTAAGCTTACCTAAACACCAAGCATCCACTTTTACATTTTCTTGAGGAAAAAAAGGCAAATTTCAATATAACAAATTGTGTGCAAGGTTTTGTCCTATAGTCATAGGGGTTTGAGACATTTTAGCGCTGTGATATGCTCTCGACTTCATTTCTCATAAGTCGGTCTTTTCATTTATGTAGTGCAAATGCCGAACAGCAAAGTGTCGGCCAAGATACAGCAACTTCTCAACACTCTGAAGAGACCAAAGAAGAAACCTCTCCAGGAATTCTTCCAAGAGGATGATGATGAGCTACAAGGTATTCATGGGACTTATTTTTGTAAATATATATTGGGTTAGGGTTAGGGTACTGAGTCCATAATAATACATTAACCCTCCTACTGTCTGACCATTCAATTTTGTCCACCATGGTTTTGAATGAGAGATAAATGAAGCCAGCCTGCAATATGATATCATGTGGTGATTGCATCTACACATTGCACTGTCAACCCTCTTACAGTCTGACCATTCCACATCATCCACTGTGGTTTTGAATGATAGATAGATTAAGCCATCCTGCAATATGATATCAATATCATGTTGTGAATGCATATAAACAGTACTAGGTCAACCCTCTTACAGTCTGACCATTCCACATCATCCACTTTGGTTTTGAATGATAGATATATTTAGCCATCCTGCAATATGATATCAATATCATGTGGCGAATGCATCTAAACAGTACACAGTCAACCCTCCCTCTGTCTGGCTGTTCAATACCATCCACTGTGGTGTTGAATGATAGATCAACTATTAATCCAGCCTAAAATATGATATCATGTGGTCAATGCATCTTCACAGTACGCACATGTACACAGTTTAGTCCTTTGCACAGTTGTGCCACCCTACAAAACCAGTGCAGTTGAAAGGTTCCAAATGGTTGTTCATCTCGCTGGAAAATGTTACCAAGAGTAGGAAGGTTGAACTCCATGCATGTTATGTTAAGATACACATTACATACAAATAAATGTTTGCCAATGGGGCCATAAGTTATTCTGCTTAACAGCTTTATAAAAATTAGCCCCGATTCGACTAATCCAAACTTCTCTGTGCTAAGCAAGTTTTACATTTGAAAAGTGCTGTCAAATTTGCCCTTGTGTGATTTGACAACAATGTAATCTTTGCATTATTTTAGTTACAGAAACAGACCCAAACGCACCTAAACCTGAGGGCAACATCATCACCCCAGCAATCGGAGAACAACTCACTGTAAGTCAGACACCCAATGTTCATTCTGTATTTTCTTTTAGGGTACATTTTACAATAACATTTTATTCCTATTTCCACTTAAAATCTACACATTTCTATCATTATAAACATTGTACACTTGTGTGAAGAGAAGCACTTTATGGTTGAATTAATGTGTCTAGCTTAAGGACACAAGAAACATGATGAGTAGCCTTTACTATCCAAAGCCACACTTTGCCACAAGTTGAAATTTCATAGAGCTGTTTAAGCGCAAAAAATCATGCAAGCATAAAACAATTCTGCTTACAAGAAAAACCTTACTGAAACACCCCCCCCCCCCCCGATTGTTGTTTTCCTTTGCAGCACTTTGAAGTTGAATCCAGAACACAATCAGACACCCCTGTCCCCACTCAAGTGTAAGCACGGATGAGATACTTGTCTCATGTCATTCTTACAAAGCTTTCCCTGGTGCTTTTGTTCAAGCCAAATAAATTTAACACAAATTTGTAAAAGGAAAACTGTAATGATATAATCATTTGATTGTTTTTGAAACAGATACCCACAGGCTTGCCCAGGAATTTAGAATCGGGTTTACAGCGCTATGGCACCGCTCACCAGAAGTCCAACGTTGTCACGTCGTTGGACGCTAATGGAAAAGTCAACTGCACTCTGACATATGGTAAATTGCTGTGGTTGTTGTCGTTGTTGTTGCTGTTGTTGTAGTCAGGAATGATATTTGTCCTACTTAAAGGCATCGTACACGTTTGGTAATTGTCAAAGACCAGTGTTCTCACTTGGTGTATCCCAACATATGCATAAAATAACAAGCCTGTGAAAATTTGGGCTTAATTGGTCATCGAAGTTGCAAGAAAATGGTGAAAGAAAAAACACCCTTGTTGTACAAATTTGTGTGCTTTCAGATAGGAATAAAAAGCTTCTTGCAAGAAGTCTTTTATTATTTTAGTGAGAAATTACCTCTTTCTCAAAAACTACGTTACTTCAGAGGGAGCCGTTTCTCACAATATTTTATACTACCGACAGCTCTCCGTTGCTTGTTGCTAAGTAAGTTGTTATGCTAATAGATATTTTGAGTAATTACCAAACGTGTACAGTGCCTTTAAGTCTGATTTCCAATTTTTTGCTCTTGGAAAAATCTGAAGAATTATTATTAAATACCCTGAAATGTCTATTAAAGCATACACCATGTACAATGTAGGTCAGCCCTTGCACTTATTAAAATATTCCTACTTTTTTCCAAGGACCAAATATCATGCCTGATTAGTTGTTGTTATTGATCTGGCATAGCTGAATGAGAGATTGTGACCTAACGACTTACCTTGCAGTCTCCAGATTTTGTCTGTCCGGTGTTTAATTGTTTAATGATTGTGGCACCTATTTATTGGTTTACCAATTGATTTTCATGCAGGCAAGTTGCTGACCAGAGCGAACAAGCTTGCCTTCTTATTACTCTACAAGATAGGAGGCAAAGGTGAACAACAACTCAAACCTGGCGACAGGGTAAGCACCATAATCTTAACGTCCTACTTCAATTATGGAAGTGGTCCTGACATGGGCCAAATTTTAGATAAGGCAAATTTGTTAGCAAATTTCCTTGATAAGCTGAAATTAGCAGGGAACCTGTTATTTACAGTGTACATCATGTAGCGTTTTGGTTGGTCACCTTTTTTTTGGGGGGGGGTTGGTTGTTATTTTGCTTGGCAATAATTGTCTTTGTTTGCTTAGCAACCATGTGAGATTTGGGTTTGTCACATTTCTTTTTAATGTGCCAAATTTCTGATTTTATTGAAGCATTGGTTTTTTGTCTTTGTCGAATGCAGGTAGCCCTCGTCTTTCCTAATTCAGATGCTGCAGGTTTTATGACAGCTTTTTATGGGTGTCTCTTTGCTGGTGTGGTACCTGTCGCCATTGATGTTCCACTGTCAAGAAAGGTAAGATGGTCCTTCACCCTTCCACAGGACCCCAACACTACCGGGAAGTAGAAAGTGCCTTATTACTCTATAACTATATTGATGAAGTCATAGCATGTCATGGCCGAACAGTATAGTACACCGGACTCGGGTTCTGATGATTAAGTTGTTGGGGTGTGGGTTCGAATCCTGGTCATGACACTTGTGTTCCTGAGCAAAATGCTTTCAGGACTTTTATTCACCCAGGGGTATAAATGGGTACCTGCGAAAGTAGAGTGTTCATGTTGAGTTTGAAAAGGTTTTTCGGAAACTATGGCAGCCCAGGGCTGTTTACTCCTCAGGGAGCTGAGAAAGATTACAGGAATGTTATTGGCCCAATGACCAGGGCACTAATGTAAAGCGCATTGATACGTAACATGCGCTACATAAGAACTAGTTATTATAATTATAAGTGAAAAACTTAATTGCTAGTTTAAACTGTACTTCTGATACAAGATTTATATACCTATCCCTTTGTGGTGTTGATGCCGAGCAGTCTAGTTCACGAGACTCTTGTGTCACTGAACCATAATTGCTTCGTCCTTCAGATGGGACATACAGCCATAGGTCCCATGTGTTTTGTAATGCTGGTAAAAGTTTTTATTATTATTATTATTATTATTATTATTATTATTATTATTATTATTATTATTAAAAGTACCCAGTACACTTGTCGTTAAGAGAAAAGGGTATTGCCCGCTGTTTCTACAAGTAGCATGGTTGGCTGCATATTACAAGCTGCTGTATAACTGGGTCTCATAATTCAAAAATAATTTCGCTCCTGAAATAATTCTCTGCAGGCAAGCCGAAAAGGAAGGTCCCTTTTTTTGTTTTTTTGTTTTTGTGTTTCAACATTTAGGAAATTTTGAAACGGACATCATCGTTTTTCCGGTTGACCAGTTAAACGTCCAAATCTTAAGTTTTACCGGAGCATGAAGTTTTAAAATTGGCCTTTACGACAAGCTGTAACCGTGACTAAATTCTTCTTGGTATTTGACAGGATGCAGGCAGCCAACAGATTGGTTTCTTGCTCGGGAGCTGCGGTATCACAGTAGCGTTGACGTCAAGTGTATGTCTAAAAGAACTACCCAAGACACAGCAGGGTGAAATCATCAGGTTTAAAGGTCTGTTGAATTGCGTCACTTGGTGTCAACCATACACCTCAAAAAACTTTTAAAATTGGCAGGCAAATGACTGTATTGGCAGATACTGCTGTATCCTTCCTTTTGTTAAAATGTTGGGATAACAATGCATTGGGTGCCTTGTGCCAAAACATACTTAAGCAACTTATCAAGACCTTTATCAAGACCTCCAACCCAATTACTTAAACTGAACTTAAAATGAACGAACCTAGAGAAATTACCCTATAATAAAACCATATTATCTGATGTCCTAGTTTTTGGTTTCCCGGCTTTGCCATTCGAAATGGAAAATGAAGTAGAAAGTCTTACTGTGCCTGGCACGATGCTTATTTTGTTTGTTCGGATGCCTGCTTAATGTAACAAAAACCAGTTCCGCCAAAGTGCTGTTGCTTCCCATCAATTATTATTGGGGGGGGGGGAAAGCTTTGTCGAGCATGCTTATAATATTTAAATTACACTATTACACTAAAAACCATATTTTCAGAAGAGGCCATACAAAATAAGACTCAACTAAAACAACAAAATTACAGGCAGGTTTGTCCAGTAAAAAACCTCTAACACCCCACCCCCCCCCCCCCATTGCCTCATCCACCCAAAGCAAAATACATCATTGTACCATTGGACCAAACACATCAGATAATAAAAATACCTGTACATTGTAACCAAGAAACCACTGTTCCAAGCAGACCCCCACCCCCACCCCATCCCACCCTCTTCCATTGATTCTCATCAAATATGATTTAGAATTGTACAAGAAAAACCTCTCAGAAGAATCTTAATTTGATCACTCATTGAAAATAAATCTTATCTCCTCATAAAAATCCAATTCTATTTACCCAACCTTTTACCCCAGGATGGCCTAAACTCAACTGGCAAGTCATAGACCACCTGAGCAAGCCGTCAAAGGACTGGCAGCTACCGCCACGGATGGCGGATGATGCACCTGCATATATTGAGGTGAGAAGGACTGCTAGCAGTTACACATTTCTAAAAATTTACCCAGTCAGTTTCCCTTGTGGTTTATTACTTGATATTTGAAATAAAAAGTCACATCTCCCTTAAGGTGATCCCTCTGCTGCCACTTCTCAGGTTGTATCTTAAACTTGGGTGTGATCCCTGGCTATACAGCAGTTACAGGTTGAATGGCTTCTGACTGGCACCCGATCAAAGATATTGACAAAATAGGGAGACCGTCGACATTAGGGCAAGATGGCTCAGTTGGTAGAGCGCTGGCATGTTAATCTGGAGGTCGCAGGTTCAAACCCTGCTGTAGTCAATTTTTCTTTGTTCCAACCGAAGGCAAAGCAATTATGATTGATCCCTCTGTTTAATACTGGGATGAGAAATTTCAGACTTTTATCTGACTTCAGACTTGTTTATGTCAGCCTAGTGAAAGTAGTAGTTCTTATTTTCTTTAGATATAAAAAAATCCTGCTCTTTGATCTACTTCTGTATCGCTGAGGATACTGTTTCCCAGATGTTCCTTGCAATCTAGGACTCCAGTGGTTACCAAAAGGCGGAAATGCCATCATTTCAACACTTAGATCCTAGAGCTTTTTGTCAGCAGTGACTCTCATCCTTTTAATAAAAACTGGGCCCCAAATTTCCTTTTCAATTGGACACTTCAGAATTTAGAGTAAATTTTGTGGTCATGGATCACAAGAAGTCAAAAGATGACAGACAAAATCTGAATGTTTCTGCTTTAATCTTCTTGAAATTAAAATGTTTTTATTTTCATTTTCAGTACACAACGGACAGGGATGGAAGTGTGATGGGAGTTACTGTGACACGCAAAGCCATGCTGTATCAATGTCGTACACTGACGGTGGCGTGTAACTACTCCGAGTTGGAGACCATGGTCAACGTGTTAGACTTTAAGAGAGATGTTGGGTTGTGGCACAGTGTACTGGCGGTAAGTCATACTGGTGGTCAAGGAAGTTTCATCTTGAAGATCTGTCTATTGAGTAATATCAATGTGATCCCTGGATATATGGCAGTAACAGTTGGATGGCTTCTGACTGGCACCCCCAAACAAAGATATTGACATGATAGGGCGACCGCCAACATAGGGCTAGATAGCTCAGTTGGTAGAGCTCTGGATCGTTAATCCGGTTGCAGGTTGAAGTCCCGATCTAGTAAATTTGTCTTTGTTCAGCCCAAAATTATGATTAATATAAACTGATCAAACCTGATAAACCATCCTGCTCTCAGTAACATTTTCCAGCGAGTTGACCAACCATTTGAAACCATTCAACTACAAGGGTTATGTATGGTGCCACAACTGTGCACAGAACTATTTGTTTACTGTGTAGATGTATCACTGTATGATATCATAATGCAGGCTGGCGTAGTGCGTCTATCATTGAAAACCATAGTGGATAATGTATGGGTCAGAGGGTTGGAGGGTTGACTGTGTACTGTACAGATGCAGAATGGTTTAGTTTATCTATCATTCAAAACCATGTGAATGATATTGAATGGTCAGACAGTAGGAGGGTTAAGAGGGGAATAAAAGTTCTTTTTCAACTGTTACTTTACCATTTTGGGGAGCTCAAAATTGCCAAAAGACACATTTCACACAAACTGGCATGTGGCATAAACCATAATCTTCCATTTGGCTTTTCCAAACCTAGCCTTTGGCTCTGGCTTGGGCTCCATCATCAATTTAGAAGCCATGTACATCCATTGGTGCTTCAATTTCAAATGAAGCCAAGAGCCTAAACCAAAGTTTGGTTAAAACTCATGGTGTACAAGCCCATGATAGTGTGACATATTATCAATGGGTCTGTGGGGAGAAATGACACAAATTAAGAAAAGTATGATCAGCATTTGTTTTTATGTACTGTTGCTCCTTATTAGAGTGTGTTTAATGGCATGCATGTCATCTTCGTACCGTACTCACTGATGAAAGTCAATCCTGCGTCTTGGATGCACATGGTCACCAAATATAAAGGTAGGGGTTTTGTTGGTAGGTTTTACTGGTGGTGGTGTTGTGTTTTTTGTTTTTTTGTGGGGGGGGGGGGGTTTGTACATCTTTTTTTATGAGATTGATCATGGAGATGCCATTTTCTCAAGATGTAACCACATACTTATTTTAAATTTCACTGGTTTGTCTTATGAATTGTTTTTTGAAAACTAGAGGATTGGAATGAATGTGCTCGTCCAGAACCAAAATGGCAAACAGTTCCCTTCACCCTAACTTCCCCCAATCTTTCAAAATCCACCTGCATGTTTTGTTTGATTCTGTTGGACTGAGGACTGCACTTTTAAACTGATCATGCTTTGCATCAGATCTGATAGATATTCGAACATGATCAGGGGTCGAACAGTATGGTTGGTGAAGGCCTGTGATCTGTCAGGAAATTTCCCTATTTCAGGATTTTTTGAACGAATTTCTTTCTCCCTTTACGCTTTTTTTTTA
This sequence comes from Plazaster borealis, assembly GCA_021014325.1. Classification (NCBI taxonomy): domain Eukaryota; kingdom Metazoa; phylum Echinodermata; class Asteroidea; order Forcipulatida; family Labidiasteridae; genus Plazaster; species Plazaster borealis. The sequence goes on from JAJGQC010000225.1 coordinate 8,204, forward strand.
TAACGGACATAAACATACAATCGGGGAAAGATTGACACAGCCAGCTTGTGTCCAATCCTTTAGGTTGTCCTGTTGTGGTGAGGTGAAGGGTAAATCGTCTGAAACGTTAAAACCCAAGAAGTTCAAAAGTTTTATGTCCAGACTCAAAAGAGAACAACACCCATTTTTCAGATTTTGTTTTGTTTTCAATCGGACACCTGGTGCTGAGTTACCATATGGTGTTGGATTTGGTTAGGGTGAGTAGGGATCCTAGTGAATCACTCTTAGGAGATATATATTCATTTTGCGGTAACACCATGTGTATATATCTACTTTGCTGTGGAGCATCATTAAGAACTTGTCTTGCTATTTATTCTTCTACCGCAAGTAGATTTCTGAATTCGGGAGAAATCTACTCCGCGGTAGTAGAATAAATAGCAAGACAAGTTCTCAAAGAACAATCCATACAGCAAGGTAGTATATACACATGATGTTACCGCCAACCGAATATAATTTGATACCTTACCATGTAGTGACTCAAAACCCATATTTTGGGAAGTAATGAAATGAATGTGGTTTTATTGTTTGTCTGTTGAATGTAGCAACTCTGGCCATAGTGAAGTCACGTGACATGCACTGGGGTCTGATGGCACAGAAGGAGCATAAAGACATCAATCTAAGTAATCTACGGATGCTGCTGGTGGCAGACGGAGCTAATCCATGTAAGTCATCCAAAATAGCTCCTAAATTGATCCTGACGGGAGGGCACTAGAGGGGATTTTTTTTATTTGTTTAATGCAAGTTCGCCCCAAACAGGTCTAAAAGCCACTCTTGGTGAGGGGGCTATAGGAAGAAAATATCTAGGATGAAAATAAGGATGGCGAGTAACATGCACCAGGCAAGGAGTTCCAAAGAGATGCAGCACATGGAATAAAGCTGTTTGAATGCCCCCCCCCCCCCCACGTTCCACACCCAAGCAAAGCTTTTTTTCAGGGGTGACAAATTTAGAACTTTATCTGAACCCAGACTTGACTTTTTTATGTCTGCTTGTTGACAAAGTATATCTGTTATTTTTGTCAGATACAAAGAAATCATGCTCTTTGGTCTAATATTGAGAATACTGTTCTAATAAGCTCATTGGAATCTATAACTCCAGGGGTTACCAAAAGGTGGAAATGCCATCATTTCAAGTTGCCATTATATTCCAACCAGGCAATGTTTGAAGTACTATATATGCCAAAACTTCTTTTCCAACACTAATCTACTTTCAGGTGACCAATTGGAGAAGATGTTTTTTTTAGTTTTTGTACTCAGGGTCAATATCATGTGACACCTTCCTCAGCACCTTCCAGAGTAGAGGGTTGCTACTCTGTAGACACTTTTTACACACTAATATTTGTTGTTGTTGTTGTTGTTGTTGTTTACTCAGGGTCATTATCATCATGTGATGCCTTCCTCAGTACCTTCCAGAGTAGAGGTTTGAAGCCAGAGGTCATGTGTCCATGTGCATGTGCTGCAGAAGCCCTCACCGTGTCTCTAAGAAGGTAAGACAACCTGGCATAAGGTTAGGGTTTGCTAGAATAGATTAAAGCTACACCTGTTGACATGCTTGCCATAATTGTTACGTGCAATTTGACTAGCGAAATAGCGAGCATGGCAGAGAGAAGCTGCATGTGATGTTGGCAAAGGGGTCAATAAAAGGCAGTTGTTTTTTAAAACCCCCACAAATGTGGAGACGGCAAGATTGAAAAGAATATGATGAATTTTGTCTTTCATCTCCAGGCCAGGCAAGACGGGAAGTACAGCGTCAGGTCGAGGTGTGTTGTCTATGGCTGGACTGAGCTATGGTGTTGTCCGCGTTGATACAGACGACAAGTTAACATCGTTAACCCTGCAAGATGTTGGTGTGGTCATGCCCGGATGTGAGTCGATCCATCAGTACTTCAAAATATTTATTTTTCCAGCTTGGGTTAAAAAATAAGCTGAGACGATGTGGAACTGTTATTCCTCCTTCTTTCCATAACATTTGCCTGTGAGTTGACAAAACATTCAAAACCATTCAACTGCATGGGTTGTGTATGTTGAAACGGCACAACTGTGCACAGAAGAAACTCTGGACATGTGTGAACTGTGTAGATACATTGACCACTATTCACTAGAATAGTGCATCTATCATTTCAAAACCACAGTGGATGATATTAAATGGTCAGACAGTGGGAGGGTTGACTGAGTGCAGGCTGACATAGTTTATCTATGATTCAAAGCCATTGTGGATGTTATTGAAGGGTCAGATAGTAGGAGGGTTGACTGTATTGATAAATTTACCACATGGTATCATATTGCAAGCTGGCATAGTTTATCTATCATTCAAAACCAAAGTGGATTATATTGAATAGTCAGACAGTAGGAGGGTTGACTGTGTACTTTGCAGATGCATTTACCACATGATATCATATTGCAGGCTGGCATAGTTTATCTATCATTCAAAACCAAAGTGGATTATATTGAATAGTCAGACAGTAGGAGGGTTGACTGAGTTGATGAATTTACCACATGATATCATATTGCAGGCTGGCATAGTTTTTCATTCAAAACCAAAGTGGATTATATTGAATAGTCAGACAGTAGGAGGGTTGACTGTGTACTTTGCAGATGCATTCACCACATGATATCATATTGTAGGCTGGCATAGTTTATCTATCATTCAAAACCAAAGTGGATTAAACTGAATGGTCGGACAGTAGGAGGGTTGACTGTGTACTTTGCAGATGCATTCACCACATGATATCATATTGCAGGCTGGCATAGTTTATCTATCATTCAAAACCATGTGGATGATATTGAATGGTCAGACAGTAGGAGGTTTAACCTAAATTTTGTATTCTGCTACAATTGGTTTTTCAGCTGCCATGGTTGTAGTGAAGGTGGAAGGGCCACCAGTGTTGTGCAAAACAGATGAAATAGGAGAACTGTGCGTGGCATCGGAAGCTGTCGGCGCATCCTACTGGGGTCTGAAAGGGAAGACGAACGCAACATTCAATGTAAGTTGGCCTGGTGGTTCAGACATAATGCTCTATAATGCTGAAGGTCATGGGTTCATTTCCCACCCGAGGTGCCAGTAGATTTAAATATCTGGGACTAGGAAAGAACCAAGTATTAAGATCGGTTCATACTTGATGCAAATTCAAAGCAAATGTTGACGTCACATTGATATACTCACAGTGAGTGCCATGCAAGAGTTGAGCTCATTTCAAGTTGAGCGAATTGTTTGTTGTGAATCGATAACGTCAAATTTTGATTCGTATTTGCATGAAGTATGAACCGGGCTTTACACCACTTTGTAACTCCTATCAATGCATGACTTTGGATATGGCAATGGCCATTGGCCGCAGTGACAACGTTGAAGATTAGGCCTTTTCAGCAAACCGGCCGTAGCTGTCGCCGAAGCCATCAATTTAGACATGGCCTTAATAGACCTTATGCATTGACGTCATCCAGCCGCCAGATTTGTACGCGCGGCGCACAAGATTGGCCAATGAACAACCGTCTTTTGACCTCTAAGCGAGGGCGCCCTACAGAAATTACATCATGTGCATAAGGTCTATATTAAGACTGCTCTTTTCAATTCAGTTCAATAGTACATTTATTTCCATACTCACAATAACAAAAAGAAGAACTATTGGACAAGTGAAACAAAACTAATAACTAGTGCAATACAAGCACAGAGTATACGTGACCAATGATAATGAAAAATAGTATGTACAGTAGAATGTAGTGAGTAAGAAGGCTGTTTTCAAATTAGCCAAGGCTTGTGGGGAACAATAAACAACGACATTCCAATTCAAGAGTTGCTCCATCTTCTGAAGACACCCAGGGCATGCTGGTCGAAACATTGAATACAAACCAGCTCTTCTCAGAGCCGCCGTTACTTACAAAGAGATCTTTATGTCATTAGTGTGACTGCAAGTTTTATCTTTATTGCATCATCTTATTTCTTATGTTGTGTCTGTCTTCAGGTTATCCCACTAAGTGAAGACGGAAACGAAGTCAGTAGTGAACAGTTTGTGAAAACGGGTCTGCTAGGATTCCTGGGACCGGTAAGTTGACATGCTTACCACTCCCTGCTCTTTCCACTCGAACCTTGTTAGGTTTCTTAATTTAAAAAAATAAAAAATAATATTAGTATTATCAATTTCTGGTAATGAAACCAAGGATGTCTCATAAGTGAACTTAATCAATGTAACTCCCAAGCCTGAGGAAACCTGTAAACAAGGGTGCTGGCTATTTGAACCAGAAACACCAGGGTTAACCCCTACTCTTCCACAATAAGTTTTCTGGGTACTTTTACAGGCACTACCAATCCTAGTACATGGGAATTACGGCTTTACTTCCCATCCCAAGGACAAAGCAATAATGGTTAAGTATCTTGCTCAAGGACACAAGTGTCAAGGCCAGGACTGGAACCCACACTCTGCTGATCAGAAACACCAGAGCTTGAGTCCAGTGCTCCTAACTGCTCGGGTAAAAATATTACAAGATGCACATGTAACCACTTATGCTCAATTTACCACAAGCTACAAACTTGTGTTTTATTCGATAATGAAACTTGTGAACCCTCAAAAGTGCCTTGCCCTGTAACCTGTAGGCCTGAAGATACCTGTGAAAAGAAGATGTTGAAGAAATCTCAGTTCTAGATGTGGGAGGAAAACCCCAACTGGGGAAAAACCCAAGTAATTGGGGCCCAATTTCATGGCACTGCTTACCAAAGAATGCTATGCGTACGGTGCCATGTGAAGTGTGCGTGATTCAATGGACTGTTAGCACAGAATTCCACAGTATGCAGCACCATGAAATTGGGCTCAAGTAAGGACTGAAAACCCAATTCACATGCAAGGCTCTGGACTGAAGAGGGACTCGAACCGTGGTCCACAGAGATGAAAGGCAGGGAAGAAACCACAAAGCCAACCTGAATGCCCATTCAATTAGTATGACAGAATTTGTATGATACTTTGTCAAGTTTTTCATTTTTGATGTGGCTCAAGAGAAAACGGCTGATGTTTTGGTTATTGATGACGTCTGTTTTCAGGGTGGCTTGGTGTTTGTGTGTGGCAAGGTGGATGGCTTGATGATATGCGGAGGTAGGAGACACAACACTGATGACATCATCGCTACGGTGCTGGCGGTAGAGCCAATGAAATTCATCTTCAGAGGAAGGTAAAGTTGTATAAATTGTAGAACTCTAGCTCATCAGATCTGGGGGGTTTTCTGTGAGGTTTGAAAATTAACAGCACATAAATAGAAATATTTTGGTTTGTGTTCGGCTTTTTGCGTTGCATTATGCTGGTTTTATGCATGTACCAGCTACCTTAAAGGGTGTGTACAACATTGGTAAGGTTGAAAATATAAAGTTTCACAGATTTGCACATAACTTACATGGTATAAAGATGGTCATGGTGGAAAACTTCCTTTGAAATAGTTTTGCTTGAAATGCTAAAGTTTTTAGGAAATGAGTAAAATAATTAGTCTTTATCACTGGTGATAAAATCCGATGTCTGAAAACAGCGAAAATATATAATGGGGTTTTTCACTGTTTTCTCATGACTCCAAAGACCGATTTAGTTTAAACTTTAACAGGTTTGTTATTTCATGTATATGTTGGGTCACATCAAGTGTGGATACTGGTCTTAGACAATTACCAATGTTGTACATTTGCTTTAAGTTCATACATTGTCTGCGCATTCACGCCTACGCACAATCTCTTCTTGCCAAAAAAACACAAAAACAATACACAAAGAAGAACAGTTGATTTGAAAGTTCCTGCACAACAACACAGTGAATACAGAACTTTTACACAACGATATGCTTGCCTAGGGGGCCATTTATTTTCTAGTTCACAGAGCCGGTCTTTATGTCACATATTATACAACCCCTCGTGACCAGTCTTGGACGAATCAGATTGCATAAACTCTCTGGTGTATTTATTAATGCCATTTCACCATCTTTGAGAAGTCCCTGATTTTGTGCGTGGGCGTCACATTTTGTAAAGAGTGTTTTTCTGTAAGGGAAACTTTGGAACGTTTGGTGACAGTAAACATATCAAAGAAATTTAAGTTTAAAAGTTCTGCACTAATTTCCAAGAACAGTGGATATACCCGGTAAGTCTGGACCCATCCAATGTCCCCAAAAATTCCCTGTTACAAGGCACGAAGCAGAAATTGGGGAGGGGGGCAGCAGAAGGAATTCCAGGAATTGTATGTAGTTTTTGTGACATCACGGAGTGATTTAGAAACACTTTCTACCCAATACTAATATCGTTTTGTATCTTTTTGTACTTTGTTTTTTCTTTTAGAATTGCTGTGTTCTCCATTAAGGTGTTGAGAGATGAGAGAGTTATTATCATAGCTGAGCAGAGACCTGAGGCATCAGAGGAAGAGGTGTGCAAGCATGTGATTTATTAGGCCAAATATCTTTTTTGAAATTGTTTTGGGTCATCCAGGTAAATAGTTTGGAAGTGGACATGCATACATGTAGCAGGAATATGTGTTTCTTTGAAATCCCAGCTTTGGCTTTGGCCCTTCCATAAGCTCTGTCCACTTGCTTCAAGCACCATGCATAAAGTGCATGTTTTTCAAGTTGCTGACAGAACTTAAGCCAGAGCCTAAGTTGAAGCTGTTATTTTGCAGATGGCAAATGTAACTAGCGATTTATTTGACTTGTCCGTTTGTAGTGTTTCCAGTGGATGAGTCGTGTATTACAAGCTATTGACAGCATCCATCAAGTGGGAGTCTACTGTCTAGCATTGGTGCCGCCAAACTCACTACCCAAGGTATGAATAATTGAGCTTTAAAAGACAGTCCTAGTTTTGTGATAAATATTTGGGGAAAAAGACACCAAGTTTTTTGCTTGATGTAAAGATGAGTGTGAATCAAAGTTTACCTTCAGCAATCCTCAATGAAGTATTCTCCCTAGTTGTTCTAATTGTTTCCAATTATTTTGCTGGGAATCTCTTATGTTTTAGGAAAATTTTTAAAATGCAAAAAGGCCTCAATTACCAGTGCCTGGTGTGGCACAGATCCTCTGAAGCCAGTCGTGCACCAACTGACTAAAGTGGTGGAGAATTCTTTAGCACGCTTCAAGTCTTTCAGTAGCCAGTCGTGCACCAACTGACTAAAGTGGTGGAGAATTCTTTAGCATGCTTCAAGTCTTTCAGTAGCCAGTCGTGCACTAACTGACTAAAGGGATAGAGAATTCTTTATCACGCTTCAAGTCTTTCAGTAGCCAGTCATGCACTAACTGACTAAAGGGATAGAGAATTCTTTATCACGCTTCAAGTCTTTCAGTAGCCAGCCGTGCACTAACTGACTAAAGTGGTTGAGAATTCTTTATCACGCTTCAAGTCTTTCAGTAGCCAGTCGTGCACTAACTGACTAAAGGGATAGAGAATTCTTTAGCACGCTTCAAGTCCAAGAACAATAGAAAGGTACAATAAAGGTCGTCGGATTCGGAATGATTTACGATTGGGTGTACTGATCAGAACATTTCCAAACTGGAGCCTTGCATGTGGAGTTGGTTTTGAGTCCCTACCTGATAGCGTGGGTTTCCTCCATTAGGGGTTTTCCTCCCACATATAAATCTGAACATTTCTTCTCATTTCCTATTCATCCTGTCATTTGTGGTAATTGTGCTGTTGGACATGTAAATAAATAAATACATAAATAAATAAATGAAGAATGTGCCGTATATATCGCTGATTGCACCGTCTACCTCTGACTGATTTCAGAGATTGATTGATTGATTGATTGATTGATTGATTGATTGATTGATTGATTGATTGATTGATTGATTGATTGATTGATTGATTGATTGATTGATTGATTGATTGATTGAAGTTGTTGTTCTTTCTAGACCCCACTTGGAGGGATTCATCTGTCAGACACAAAACAGCGATTCCTTGAAGGAGCTTTGCATCCTACTAATGTCTTGATGTGCCCACATACGTAAGTCTCATCTTCTTTATTGCTGACCATCTGTCTCCTTTTTATTAGAAAAAGCAGAGTATTTTTTCAGACGTTGAAAAGCCTTTTGCAAGTGACTGTATGTTGCAAGAAGAAGCCACAAAAACTAATGCTTGCCCATTTCTCAAATTTTGAGAGTACTGGGACATCAAAATCTTATCTTTGACAAGGGTGTGGCCTGAAAATATTGAAGTCAAAGCTGGAAGAAAGTGCCGCCATGTTGGGCATGCTTGATCATTTGTAGAGCTCATTATTGAAGTATATTCAGTTTGCGGTAACACCATGTGTATATATCTACTTTGCTGTGTAGATTTGTTCTTGAGAACTTGTCTCGCTATTTATTCTACTGCCACGGAGTAGATTTCACAACTTGGGAGACTACGTAGTTCTCAAAAGAACTGTCCTACTTATAAACTACTGCCTGGGCGGGGTAGGAAAATCGGCCGATATTACTACTTTCGCTTAGTGGATCGAGGGGATTTCTCGTTATTAGCTTCACTGCCGTGGAGTGGGTTCTTAATTGGTCTCAATGTTTTTACTAGCCTGCTCTAGTCATCGTCAGGTGACATCCCCTCGATCCACTAAGCGAAAGAAGTAGTCCCGACCGATTTCCTAATTCCCAAGATAGTAGTGAATAAGTAGGACAGTTCTTTTCAGAAAGTAGTAGTCTACCGAGTTCCGATACCTACTCTGTGGCAGTGCAATAAATAGCTGGACAAGTTCTCAAGGAACAAATAAACACAGCAAAGTAGATATATTCACAGGGTGTTACCGCAAATTGAATATACATTGATACCTCACCATGCAATGCCTCATAACCCATATATCATTATTTATGGTTAGAAAGGGTCAAAGGTAAGATTGTTTAGGGATAGTGGAACAATACAGAACTGTTGAATCTCAAAAGGTTGTGAGTCTAAATCAAGCAGCAAATTCAGCGCCGTATGAATGAAAAGATTCTGGTGGAGTTGTCAGTGGAGAAATGAGAATATCAGTAACTTTGTTTTGAAGTCGGTGAATAATTTATTTTGGGGCTTATTCTTTGGGGGATTTCAGGTGTGTGACCAATCTTCCAAAGCCACGAACTAAACCGGGTGACATCGGCCCAGCCTCTGTCATGATGGGCAACCTAGTCGCTGGGTCCAGAATCGCTGGAGCATCTGGGCGCGAGATCGGCACACTGGACGACGACAGTGATGCTGGCAAGAAGGTAAAAAGATGAGATAAAGGTTGCAGTGAAGTTCTGATCAAACCAGAGCACCTTCTGTCGGATCTTATCAGTAAACCTTGACCCCATTAGAACATGAGACAGCACACTGTGGTACTTTACGTTTAAATTCTCACTCTCGCCAAATACAACATTTGCTGTGAACCCTTGCAATCAAGGAAGTACAAATTTAAGAAGCTCATTTGGTGTCTGAAATTGAGGCTTTGTATGGAATATGGATTTGTAGATGGCAGCACCTATTTTGGTGTTCGGCAGAATATCTGGATCAGTCAGCTTTTCCTGTTTGTACCAGTTTGTTCTGCCTCAGTACTTTAGCCAAGGATCGAACTCAATCCAAGTAATGATTGCGGAACAGGGTCCAATTTTAAAGAGTTGCTTAAGCACTTTCAGCTCATCAAAAAAAATTGCTTACCAAAAAGGGTTACCAGCCAAACTACCATATAATGTGTACTGGTGTGATTAATTTTTGTCATTTATTGTATTGAAGGCAGGGTGTACTTTTGGTAATTACTCCACAAGTTAATGACCATAAAAACTTACTTGGTAATGAGCACTGGAGAGCTGTTGATTTTATAAAAATTGTTAGAAACGACCCCCTATGGAGTAATGTAGTTTTAGAAAAAGATGTAATTTTCACCCAAAAATTTGAATCTTCAGCCATGAAGCCTTTCTCAGTCATCTGAAAGCACACAATTCTATGCAACAAGGGTATTTTTTCCTTCATTATTTTCTTGCAACTTCGATGACCAATTGAGCCCAAATTTTCACGGGTTTGTTATTCTATGCATATGTTGGGATACACCAAGTGAAGATACTGGTCTTTCACAATGACCAAAAGTATACCCTGCCTTGAAGCGTAAATATCAGCTGTATGAAATTAGGCCCATGTTATAAATACATACAGGAAAAAAATCTCACAAGTAACCATGTAATTTGTACTGAAAATATTAACTTCACTTTGAACTGAAATTTGATTTCCCCTTCTTTCTCTCTGGTTTTGTAGTATCAGTTCTTGTCAGAGGTCTTAAAATGGCGGGCACAGAGTACTCCCGATCATGTTCTCTACACACTCCTGAACAACAAGGTAAGCATTTGATGTGGTGTTCCATTAGGCAGGAGGAAACACATGGTGTCGTCCTTGATTATGCAACAACTTTCAGTGTTTGATTAGAATGCATTGTCATGAGGCCTTTCATCTCTCACCGGGATACCGTCTGTTTGACCTGGGCCCAATTTCATAGAGCTGCTAAGCACATGTTTTGTGCTTACAGAGCGAGTTTCCATTTCATATAGCGCTTCTAACCATAAGCACACGAAAAGGCATGCTAACCTTCCGATGCTTACTGTATGAAAATGAATGATGTAACAATGCAAATCCATGGTGTGAACGCGCAAGATGGCCACCTAATTTTCGTGCTAACCTGTGAAATACGCTTATGAACAAGCAAATTTTTCTGCTACAGTTAAGCACGAAAATTTGCGTACCGCTATGAAATTGGGCCCAGGTGTGGCTGGATTGTGGATTGTCAGATTGTGCTTCAGAAACACAATCTTAAAATAATATGTGCCATTAAAATCTGCAACTTTCAATGAGAAAATGTCTGGATGTCCAAACAGAGTTTCACTGAGAAAACAAATTATCAATGGCTAGACAAAAAAAAATGTTGCTTTTTTTACGGAAAATAATTTGAGTAATGGGTAACAGGTAATGTGAAAGGAATTTTTAATCATAAAACAAACTGGTGAAAGAGTTGATTCGTTTATTATATCGTTAAGTTCAAAAGAAGCGTATTAGAACTATTGGGCCCAGAATAATGGTTCTTTTAATTCTGGATTCTGAATTTGTTTTTCAACCAGGGTGCTGTGTCGCTGGCCCTCACCTGCAGTCAGCTACATAAGAAGGCTGAGAGGGTAGGGGCACTACTCCAGGAAAAAGGTCGGGTCAATACCGGTGACCATGTAGCCTTGATCTTTCCTCCAGGGATGGATCTCATCGTGGCATTCTATGGCTGCCTTTATATTGGTAAGATAAATCAATCTCAAACGCAATCATTGGATATATGTAATGTATCTGTCAGTCAATAATAATAATAACACCGAGTTATTATATAGTGCTTTATCACACCCAATGGGCGTCTCAAGGCGCTCAGTATTTTTTTCCTGCAAGGTATGCAGAGCAACGTTTTGAGTATGAGAGCAATTCCTTTACATGTAATGGTTTACAAGGTGCTGTGGTGCAATATGAACCCCTTCTCTATACGATAAGTGCACTGGGTTCTTTTACATGCATTTCACAACACACGGGGCCAACCGCTTTACGTCCCATCTGAAGGACGAAGCAATAATGGTTAAGTGTCTTGCTTAAGGACACAAGTGTCAGACTGGGACTCGAACCCACACTCTGCTGATCAGAAACACCAGAGCTTGAGTCCGGTGTTCTTATCCGCTCGGCCACGACACGCCACAAGGTATTGGTTTGAGGAAGTATACAACCATTTTCAATCTGACGCGTTTTCAAGAAACATGAAACTGTGTTATTCATGCAAACTTTTTGTTTGCAATTACTTATTTTTGTGATGATTTTGTTGGCCAGTTTTTGAAGTTTGGCAAAAAAAATTATTTTCTCCAAAGGAGGTGATCTAAATAGAAAAGTCTCTGTGGTTTTTTTTTTACAGTTTAACCACTAGAAACCAGATGACATCTTATTACATAAAACCTTTTTCAAACTGACCAACGGGGGACGCTTCTATATGTTTTGGAACAGTTTCAAACTGCGTCTTTCAGTTGGAATGGTCATGTCAGATGACGTATAATTTAATGCTGTGAAGTGGTTAAGATGGATCTGTCACGAGAACAGTTAAAACTTAAAATTTAATTTTTTCGTTTGCAAGATTTTGTTGCTATAAATTAGCTTAAAGGAATTGGGCCCTAATTTGGGTTTTGCTGAAAGTTTTTGTTCCCACCATTTGCAACGCTCTTTCCATGGCTCCCTGCAATGACCCATGTAAATACAAAGTTAAGTCAACTGTAAACCAGTGTAAAATGCAAGAGGTGATTAGGGTACAACATTGGGGATGTGCAGATTAAGGTGTGGTGTCTGTGAATAAGCAACCAGTAACTAGAGTTATATCTTTGTTGTATGTACTTTTCTCAGGTGCTGTTCCAGTGACTGTACGCCCTCCCCACCCTCAGAACCTTGTGACCACTTTACCCACTGTGCGGATGATCGTGGAGGTCAGTAAGTCCATAGCGGTTCTTTCAACGGCAGCCATCATCAAGCTTCTTAAATCCAAGGTGAGAAGTCAGGGTGTTAGTACATGGAGTTAAGCCACATCCAAATCAAATGACTTTGGCTATGGCTATGTCTATGGCCATTTGGCTGCAGTGACAGCGTTGAAGAATGGGCCTTTAGCAACCTGGCCACAGCCACTGCTGAAGCCATGGGATTTTGTGCACAAACAATGTGGCTGTGTCTTTTGGCCGCTGACAAAAGCAATAGCCAGACGCCAGACTTTGATTGTCCCAGTCCTCAGGCGATAGGATTTGTCAACTTGTGAATTACCAACCCTGTATGTTAAATAGTATCATCATAGAGCAAAGTATCATTAACCACTTCACAAAGTTGTTATTTTTCCTGCATGGTATTTTCTAATTATCCCATGCGAAGCTTACAATGTTTGATTTTGTGATTCCTTACCCAACCTTCAGGAAGCAACAGGTACAGTGGACGTCAAGACGTGGCCCCTCCTCCTTGATACAGACGACCTCTCTAAGAAGAAGGTAATGGGTGTGTACAGAGCACCCACTGCTGAGATGATGTGTTACTTAGACTTCAGTGTCTCTACCACAGGGATGCTGGCCGGTGTCAAGGTTGGTGTGATAGTGCATCGGATTCTTTGGTCTAATTTTTTTGAGGGGGGTTACAAATCTTAACCCATTTTGCTGGGATAAATATATCAAGTGGATGGCTTCCAGTCTTCCCAACAAATTAAACTTTAAATGCCATCCGTACTCCATACACCTATCGTACTAAGAGGTTTAAATCCTCCTGCTGAAACATGTAACAAAGAGGGGTGGGGAAGGGAAGGATAGAGCAAGGTATTTTACACCCCCCCTACCATTATCAGCTGTGCATCTCTAAGCTTTGTAACGGCTCAATCCTGTCCATGGACCGTTGCTCTCCTGTTATTGTTACAATTATTATTATTAACCTGTCATTAAAGGTAGGGTCATCATCATTCATTTTTTGCTAAACGAATGCTGATTTATCAAGAAAGATACAATAAAAGTCACCTGGGAAAGTTTTAGTTGAATTGTCTTCATGTTGAAAAAAAATCGCCAACAACTGTCACGGTATTATCTTCAAGAATGTTGAATACATCCATGTTTAGCGAGGTGACAGCAAGTACCAATCTCATCTCTGACTGTATTAAGGGTAGCATTCAAACTGACACCACAAAAATTTCCCAAAGTCGCCTGGAGGCGATCTTTGGCGATTCAAACTTGTTGACATACTTCCATTGATTTCTAATCAGCGGGGGCACTTCAGACAAAATAATTTTGCAGGATGCTTACTACCATTACCATCTTCATAACAACTCTTTTCAGGGTCATTACCAAAGTGTGATACTACCTTTAAACAGCGTTTTGATTTTTCACATTTTGCTGAGTTTATAATTAATCATTGTGGTTATTTGTGTTGATTGTCAACTGGATAATTGCTGTTGAAACTGTGACTAGCTTATCTTGTATTGATGAAATATCACATGCGTTATGTCCCTGTTGATTTACATTGATATCAGTGTGGTCATTTCTATCAGTCATTTTCCGTTATTTTGCATTTACTATGTTTGTTGGCTTTCTTGTGTCATGCCTGATGCCCCTTTCAAGTTTTTACAGTGTTGTCATTTTGGCTGTATTTATGGTTCAGTAATTTGTTTGTTTTTGTTTGTTTGTACGATCTTCCCAACAAGGGAACTCGGGCAAAGCTCCGCACAAGGGGATATGAACGCCAAGCTGGCAACAGCCAATCTCTCTCATACAAATATAGGATTTAACGTCTATGTTTATAAATTGCACAAATCAATAAATTGTGATTCAGCAACTAGACGACAATACTTATTCTAGTAATTGTGAAATCAGCAGTTAGCTTGGCCGGAATCGAACCCACAACCTTGTGATTGCAGTCCTGCAGTCTGACCACTTGACCACGGTGACAGAATATTTTGTGAATATTTTTGTATCATTGATTCAGGGAAGTTGTTTGCGTTTAAAAGTGACCAGGTATTTTTTGTTGTCCCTGATCAGATGTCTCATGCATCAGCAAGTGCAGTTTGTCGTTCCCAGAAGCTTGCCTGTGAGCTGTACCCATCCAGGGTTGTGTGCCTGTGTCTGGATCCATACAGCGGGCTGGGCTTTGTGCTCTGGGTCCTCAGCAGGTAAGATGCTTCCAACCTCAAGCCTAGTTTCATCCCTGAGGGAGCAATACAGAATTAAACAAGCAGTAACTCAGGGTAACTTGAGGTTAAACCCAGGATAACCCCAGAAAACTTCTACAAACCTCAAGGCTTTGATTTCGCATTCCTCCCTAACCAGTCCCAAATCTTCCATCTCATGATTTTGCTTGAATGAGATGCATATGGTACTCTGACCCCAACCCCTTTTTCAAAACAACTGTGTTCCCTGGTTCCTTACAAAGTTTTCATGCTTAGCACAGACAAGTTTGGTTAGTAGAATCAGGGCAAAATTTCATAAAGCTGTTTGGCAGAAAATACTGTTGAGCAAACTTCTTTGCTAAGCAAAAAATTAGTGGGGCACCAGTCGCTACCTTTTTTGTCTTTCTTTTTTAACTTTACTTAATTAATTATTTTATTTAATTTTTTTAAATTACAGTGTGTATTCAGGACACCAGTCTATTCTCATACCCCCATCAGAGATTGAGACAAATCCGTCGTTGTGGTTGACGGCCCTCAGTCAGTACAAAGGTAGGTTTCCCTAAACCTCTTACACTCATACCCGTGCTTATAGCAGTAGCTCCATTTTCATTTACTCTATGGATCATTTATGTTAAACATTGAACATTCCTAGATCTCATTCTTCATCAGGTGATAGAAGCTTCGTTTCATGTGCACCAAAGCTATGGAATGATCTCCCCTATCAACACTTGACTCCGTACAGATCTTCAAAAGCCAGCTTAAAACTCCTCTCTTCGAATCTGCTTACATTTAGTCCATTGCACTTGTCATCTCCACATGAAATTCTGTGATCTCTTTTGTCTTTAATTTGTCTTTACTTCGCTTAGGGCCTTGGAATACGCAACAAGAATGACTGGGGTCTGAAAATGCCTGATGATTAATTGATTGATTGATTAATTAATTGATTGATTGATTGATTGATTGGTTGATTGATTGATTGATTGATTGATTGATTGATTGATTGATTGATTGATTGATTGGTTGGTTGATTGATTGATTGATTGATTGATTGATTGATTGATTGATTGATTGATTGATTGATTGATTTGACTGATTGATTGATGTAGGTGTTAAGAGTTTAAATCGGCTAATTCTAGGTTTTTAATCTGTTGTGTTTTGGTGTTTTTTTGTGCGTGGCTTTCTTGCAGTGAGAGACACATTCTGTTCGTACTCAGTGTTGGAACTCTGCACCAAGGGACTGGGTCAGGCCACTGGAGCTCTTAAGGTATTTGACCTGCATTACGGAGTGTCAAGTATAAATACTGAAAGGAGTTTTTATGTAGCTTTGCATGATGGAGTTTAAAGGGTCATGGTACACCATGCAGGTTGTCTTGTGGTTCAGAGTAAAAGTTGGAAAGTTAAGTGTCTTTGCGAGACAAAGAAGGACAGGGCCATGTATTAGAGCGCCACCTTGTGGAGCATTTGGGGCATTCAGCATGATGAAGTCCCGTACTGCCCAGGGTGGCGGAGGTATGCGCTCAAAGGTTTCTTAGTATCCAAAACTGGACTAACTGTGCTAACAAATAATTATAGGATAGATGATGTACTGGTGGTGCATTCATCATATCCAAAACCATTTGATCTGTTTAAAGGTATTATTTCAGGATTGGTAAGGATAAAAATCATCATTGTTTAATTTTAGTCTGAAAGCTTACTGATTATGAAGTTGATACTAGAACCAATTTTGTCTGTGAAATATTTCCCTCTGAAATGAAGTCCTATTCGAGAAAACTGTCTAAAAACCTTAACAAACGCAACAGCTGATTTCAGGTTGTTAAAACCAAAATTAAGGACAATGTGTTTACATGCTGAAATATGTGCATGGTTTTTTCACTATTTTCTCCTGCCTCACACAACGGGTTAAGCCCAAATTTTTACTTGCCTGTTATTTCATGTATAATGGTTGATCACACAAAACATGAACACTGTCTGCAAGTATTTTGTCAGCTCTACCAATCCTGTAAAATACCTTTATGTTTAGGGTTAAGGAACCATTTGTTTGATTGAATATCCCAGGCTAAAGGAATCAACCTGTCAGCAGTGAGAACCTGCGTCATCGTGGCTGAGGAGAGACCAAGGATTGCATTAGCAAACTCCTTCT
>JAJGQC010000226.1:0-25000 GCA_021014325.1 Plazaster borealis
AGGGGAATACCAATTCCTACCTTTAGCTCCCCTGAGTTATTTTCATCTTAAATATTTTCTTATTGTATCCCCTTTTACCAAGAGTGGCTTTTAGGCTTGTTTGGGGCGAACTTCCATAAAACGATATAAAAAAACAACCTAAAACAATTAATTGAGTGTTTGGGGTAGTATAGTGAAAAGCCTATAGCCAGATTGGAGTACATAGTCTGACTGTACTGGTTATAATGACGCGCATCTTCGTTCATTGGATATATAAGATGAAATCCAGCTG
Organism: Plazaster borealis; assembly: GCA_021014325.1. Lineage (NCBI taxonomy): Eukaryota > Metazoa > Echinodermata > Asteroidea > Forcipulatida > Labidiasteridae > Plazaster > Plazaster borealis. The sequence continues at coordinate 272 of JAJGQC010000226.1, forward strand.
ATGGTAGAATACGAGTGAAACTGAAATTGAATCTTGATCAAATAAAAGATACAAGTTGACAATAAAATAATATACATTCTGGGAACACCAGAGATCCTAACCAAGTTATACACCTTTAACCCCAAAGTGGTCTGTGGCAGAGATAACCATTTTGTCAATCAAATAAAATTTAAAGGTTTGGAAAGTAAAGGATGAGTTAATTGAATTCCTAGAACGTCTGTCCTCGCCGTCTTCGAAGAAATGAAATTACCAGTATTCGATATCAGAGCGGTAGACATTTTAACTGATTGGAAAAAAGTATTCTTTTTCCGGAAACTGCTCACGTAATTAAATCAAGCCCCCTCAACTTGTAGGTCATCTTCAAGATAATGAAAGACGGGAAATGTAACTATCAGATTGTCTTTATAATTATGACAGGAATATATAGACACAGTAATGCACAAAGCCTGGGGGTAGGTTAAGTAAAATGCATAAATGATTCCGAACGTGCTCTTTTTATATATATATATATGTATATTTTTTATATATAATTGCAGCGCACATATTTAGCGAGGAGTCGATATTGCACTGCGATCACACCCGTCGTCGCGCCGTCATGTTCCGGACAGCCGACAGCACTCAAGAACCTTATTGAATTCTACACACACAAAAAACGGCTCAAATGAAACCCTACGATATAAAATGCGCTTGAGAAAACACCCTATACGTACCACAGTGTAATATAATATCCCTGGGTGTATAGGGGGAATATTATGCAAAAGATGAACATGTTTATTTTACCTAGCTACCTTTTTTTATGATAAATACTTTTTATCTCTCCTTGGTGGTTTTTAAGAGGATATGTTTAACGGTGAAGCAGGAAGGATTTTGAATGTGAAATGATGGATATATTACCTGCACTTTAGGTCTTGCATGCTAGAGCATGGAAATAGAGATCGTGACTGTACATCTATTAGTTTTATTCTTGCCCTATAGTGGAAAGAGGTTTTACGGGTGTTCTGCACTAAAGATCACGTACTCTGCTATTTCTGATCAATCTTCCTCGTGGCTTACATTGATTTGTTTCTTCTAGATGTTGTTTAAAAACATAAGCACCGATTCAGGTGAGAATTCTTTCGTCGTATCAGCCAATTTTTTTTCTCTTTGCAGTTCGTGTGATAGTCTTTAAAGGTACAGTGTCGAATTGGTTTTTGATGACCGCCTAAAATCAGTGTCTCATGTTTAACCAGTTTCGTATACCTTTACTTTAAAATTTGTCAAAAGCAATTGTGTACAAGAAAAGAGATATCATGCTGATGATTTCTGAGAAAAACCGAGATGGGATGCTAATCTGTTTAAGTAGGCTTTGACTTCAACAATTGAGTGGGCTTAGGATAATCAGCTCACCAAACCCCAAAACCGTTCAAAGTTTGATTTAAGGCCTGTTTTGGCTTGTATACTGGGTTGTCCCTGCAACCAAAGCTTCAAGGCAATAAGAATCGGTGCGCACTTTTCAGGGAATTGTGACAGAGCCTCATGAAAGACCATTATACAGAGTCTAACCAGGGCGAGTTTCACCCAAAGGGAAAAGATCGAGGTAAATACAGACTCTATCAATACTTCCTGGTCAGAATTGACCCTGATCCGAGTCCCTAGGGACCTGACCCATTTCTGGATCAGTATGACCCAGAATCGGTGTGAAAATTATCAAGAAATGGGTCAAACTGACGCAGAATTCGAATTTAAAAAAATATTTTAAACCGCTTTCTGGGTCAGCCGCACCCGGAAGAGGAATCCGGGTCAGCCGCACCCGGAAGAGGAATCCGGGTCAGCCGCACCCGGAAGAGGAATCCGGGTCAGCCGCACCCGGAAGAGGAATCCGGGTCAGCCGCACCCGGAAGAGGAATCCGGGTCAGCCGCACCCGGAAGAGGAATCCGGGTCAGCCGCACCCGGAGGAGGAATCCGGGTCAGCCGCACCCGGAGGAGGAATCCGGGTCAGCCGCACCCGGAGGAGGAGTCCGGGTCAGCCGCACCCGGAAGAGGAATCCGGGTCAGCCGCACCCGGAAGAGGAATCCGGGTCAGCCGCACCCGGAAGAGGAATCCGGGTCAGCCGCACCCGGAAGAGGAATCCGGGTCAGCCGCACCCGGAAGAGGAATCCGGGTCGATATCTTACCAGGGAGTTTTTAGGGTGCATGAAAGGTTGGAATCGACAAAATGCGAGGGGTAAACATTATACTTAATCTATCTTATACAGCAGTAGCTTACATCTAACTTAAAGTTTGAAGAGGTCGATAAACTATCGTTTCCAGTAGATGGACAAAAGATAGACGTAATAACTCCGTAATCAATTTACTTTAGGGAATTTTTCGTATGAGATCTAACGTGCGCCTTCGGGAGGAATTGACGTCAGCAATTCACTATTAAGACCAAGACGACTCATTGTTTCTTAAGAGGAATTGTTCCTTCCTCTTTCTAAAGAAGAACAACCAACTTGAGACTCGTTCCTGTGAGATCATCGCGAAGAATTCCCTTTCCTGATGACTGTTTAATGAGACCGGATGTGTTTAGATCATGGAGGAAGGGTTAGATCAAAAAAAGCTTTTGCCGCGGCGTTGACCATTTCAAGCTTTTTAGTATCGAGTAAACTTTTCTCTGAGGACGGAACGTAAAACCTTTCCCGGGAATACTATAACTTATAAGAGGAATCGATCAAAAATGGTTGACGATTACTAAACAGTGCATCGGATGCAACAGGATCGCGTAATTAGGTTTTTAAAACAGCAGATAAGAGCAAATCCTTATATGTTAAGGATGATGATAGGTCCGATTTTGGCAGATTTGACCCGAAAATTTAGATTAAAAGTTTTAAATTGTTATAATTATTATATATTTGAGAAAGTTATAATCTTAAGGTATCGCACGAACGAAATCTGCCAATAGTTAATAAGAAACAATGAATTGTTTTCGGGATCCGGACATTATCTCACGTCATCAGCCATGTACAATATTTTGTGCTTGTTACATGTATTGTGTACATTGTCCATGGGCCCTATGTGAAAGTTTGTTGTATGTTTTTTTGTTATGAAACATCATCATCTGATGTCAAAATTCCTACAGAGAAAACATTCTTTGCAAACATTTCTTTCGGCAAAAAAAAACCGGGCCATCTGAATGTTATAGGAGAAAAAAGATTTACGGGACAAATTCTGCGAAGTGCTGAGTAAACTTGCAAGAACGTGCTCCGTTTACTTGTCTTCCTTTCCGCAATTGATTTTTTCTCTTTTTCTTACACGGTATTACACTGAAATAAATATTTCAGCCGAATGTGAAGATTTATTTAATCATTTAGATAATATTTGACAAGATTTTGAACGGGTTAATGTTTTCAGAAAAATAAACAGTAGTGGCTGCAAGTTGAAGATACGGGCATCCGTCAACAAACACTTTTCCCGCGGTTTCTAGTGAATACGAGAACCATGGAGAAATCTCGAGAGCGTAACGCGAGCACGTTGCGGAAACTGCCGTCCGCCCTCGAAATGGCGGGAAACTTGCGGGAAATTTCAACGGAAATTCCTTGGTCGTGCCGCGCGCGCAGTTTTATTTTTTTTATAATTTTTTTTAATGCAAATATTGCACCTGGTTGTATTGGTAAGAGGGTTGGTATCGATTTATTTGCTGAGTTGGGGAAGGATGTAGAAGATCTCTGATTGAGGTCGTTCCTTGCGGTGAACAAATCTAAGATGAGCACCTTGGAATCTCGACCGGAGTTTGCTATGATTCCTGATCGCTTTAGATACATAAACACTCAGGTTACTTCTGGAAAACCATGTACGCTCTGGAAGAAACCAGGGTTGCCGTAAGTAACGTTAGATTCGAACATTACTGAAGGCAATTTTAGTCATTTGCGAGTTTATGAACAAGCAGCTGAGAAACTACACCATGGGGAATGAACGTGTTTCTGTGTTTATATGATGCCAATAGTATCTCTGTGGACTTCACTATTTAGGTAATATTGGCAAGCAATTCACATTATGTTAATGGTTTATAATAATTCATATCTGCCCATGTGAATCAAATTTGTGATCTTTAGTCGTCAGCCACCGGAATTCCACCATTTGACCCTAACATAGGATACATCAGACGGTTATAAATTGTCTTGTCCATGTCTGCCATCATCCAGGCCCCTCTAGAGTGACGCAGTGTGGTATTTGGAAAGCAAGCTAAAATCAATACACCGTCTAATTATAGCGAGACTCCGGGCGAGAGAGACAATGTTGTGAAAGCGTCAAAGTGTCAAAACAATGCTTATTTAGATAGTAGCAATCATGGATTGACACGAACATTTTAGTCGTATTATCGCATCGGGCTTCATAATCGTTACCCGATCATCACGCCTGTCCCTGAGTTGTAACTTATACTTTAAACACAGTCTCACGTTATAATACAAAGTTAAATCAACGGAAACATCTGAACGTATGTGGACGTTTATGGTTTTTTTTATTAATACCGCGTATATAGATGGTTGCCCGCCTATGTTCAGCTGCTTCAACAACCTGACTGTGTTGATACATTCCAGGTTCTATTTAGAAGTAGGATTTACCCTATTTGAAATATAGTTACTCCTCGCTGCAATTCATTTTTCAATTTGTCTTAAATAATTTTTTGTCAACTTGAAAGATTGTGTGGAATATTATTGTCTGGGTATAGTGCTACCTTTGTTTAACTGTATTACATAAACCTGTTTCGTGTGTTTGTGTCGTAATAACGTTATTGTAAATTGTGAATTTCTTTCGCTGTATTGTTTGCATTTACCTATATTATTTTACATTGTAACTGAACTCTTACGCTTTCCCCTCACCTTTAAAGGAGCTGGTTGAGAAGTCTCACCCAGAGCTGTATACTCGAGAGTTGCGACATAGAGGGACCAGTTTTCGTTGGTCACGTGGTTGCTGGACGCCATTTTCGGCCCAAATGCAGCACAACCCGATGTGCAGTCTAGTCTGGTACCCTGCGTTCGCCCATGCGGTTTTTAGTGGGGGCACAAAATGGCTTCTAATTACAAGTTGTCGCAACTCTCTCAATAGACCGTGCAAGTCTCGCGCGTATTCGGACGTTTTTGTGACCACTTTAGTCCCACGTACGATGCTTTAACGCGTGAAGGAGACAAACTCACGCGCTTTAACGGGTCCCAATGTTCGAATACGCACGAGACTTGCACAGTCTATAAACGGCTCTGGGCCCAATTTCATAGAGCTGCTAAGCACAAAAATTTGCTTAGCATGAAATTTCTTCCTTGATAAAAACAGGATTACCAACCAAATTTCCATGTGTTGCATATTGCTTGTTACTGGTAGTTAGCTGTTGTTTGCTTATCCTGAAAATCACGTGGAAATTTGGTTGGTAATCCTGTTTTTTATCAAGGAAGAAATTTCATGCTAAGCAAATTTTTGTGCTTAGCGGCTCTATGAAATTGGGCCCTGGTCTCACCAGCGCGCGCGTGCGCGTGCTGTCACTGGGTCAAAGTTCATAATTCCATGGACAGCCACAGGCCTGCTTTGATCATGACGACACAGCCCCTTTATTTTATGTGGGTGAACTTCGTGTGTAATGAACATTATTTTATATTGGTGGGTGTCGAGTGTGAACTGAATCCGGTTTCCCACCACAATACGTGACCCCAGTCTCCCAATAGACACGGGCCGACTTTTGACATACATGCCCACACTTAATTGAGACTAATCAAAAAGGAAGCTTGCTTTGTATGCTTTTATTTTATCGCTTTGGATGGACAAACTCTGAAACACGATTCACAGATTACATGTGTGTTATCTGAATAAATTATAGGCCTACATCACGCGACTTGTTATATGGCATGGTTTGCGATTCTAGAGATTCCCGGAACTCTGTGAGCAAAAGCCGAGGCAATAAAAGAAGACGATTCAAGGAACACAAGCGGTCAAAAAGTTACTAACTTTCATGATGATCTTGTTTTTAAATTAAACAAAGTAATTTTAGTTGTCGTTGCATAGTAGGGGGCCTACTTGTGTTTCTTGTTCCGAGCGTAGACCTAATTGTAGTAGGGCCTACCGTATGAGCCTAATACTGAGTATTATACATTTTAGCTTCTCAATTGTGATGGCAATATTTATTTGTGATGATCATTCAGAATGTGGTGGGGTTTTTGCTGTTTTTGTTTTTTATAGTTTTTAAATCCACACATTGCTTTATATTTATGTCATTAGGACAAAATATTCTATCAAACTGAAATGAAACTGTCATTTTGATGTGTAGTTTTGCTGAACAGTATTTCACATTTGAGATGACAAACTGTGACGTATAAATAACATTTCTTTATTTACGAACTCAATGAAACTGACTATTAATTCAATTAGTCATGTTCACACAGCTCTCATTACGTATGCAATGTGGTTTTTTTATGAAATTTCTTTCTGTTTCTGTTTTATCTTACAGCTGTGACGGTCCGGTTTCTGACAAAGAGATACATTGGAGAATACGAATCAAATATAGGTAAGCGGCTTCAATGGAAAGGCAATTATGTATAATTATTCCTTTACCTCAAACCTTCTTTTTCGGCTGCACTGCCATCTAGCAAATCAAAAGACGGTAGCCTGTTGGTTCGTTATATGTGAACATGCCCCGCCCCTTCAAAATTATAGGAAAGACATAACGCTACATTACAACACACCTGTGGGACCCGCGCTTGGATCTGGTTTCCCGCAAGTGCAAACCGAAAGACGGTTGCATGGTGGTTCAAGGTTAACGTGTTCGCCCGCCCCCCCCCCCCTGCCCCTTTTAAAATGACAAGAAGTAGCCGAAGTAACACTTTACACCATAGTGGGACCCACGAGTTAGCACGAGTTTCCCGCGAGTATAAACAAAAAGACGGTTGCATCGGGTGAACAAGAAACAAAAGTGCATGCACTTTTTCTTTTCAAAATTCTCACGGTTGTTTTAAGATTCTTATACATCGAAGTATAACGAACTCGTGAACCATCTACGTTAAAACAAAGTGGGATTTCTGAATACCCTGTAGTCACATTTTGTTTGAATGGACCAGGTATTACTGACTTATGGCGTAGGCACCCATCCTTTATTTTCATCAAAAGAACTTATAACATCAACTTCTCAAAAATACACGTGTAGCATTGTGCCATTTTCAAGTACATCCGAAGAAGGTTACATTTTATTTGAGCTAGCGTGTCTTAGCCTTGTTTTCAAGGTTTTCCTCAGTACTAGGTAAACGTAATTCTTACTTTTTTATACTCTGGTATTGAGACAGAGCATCTGAGCATGAATCAAGGACAGCCTTGAACTGAGACCACGGTCGCTGTATTTGAAGAAAGTTTCTTTGATACAATATAATCCAGTAGTATGATATCACACCCACGGGGCAGGTTTATCAAGTTGAAATGTTCAAAGACATACTCTTTTCTCAATTTTTCAAAGCCCCCTTTTTTTCCATTTCCCTTTCAAGCCAGTGCTAATCCCTAGACAAGAGGATTAACCAGATTAGTGGGTCGCCTGAGGCTTTGTAATATCATACCATGCTATACTGAGACTCTCCCTTTTTGTGTATTCCAAGAGGATTAAATGGTGGCGTGCTGTGCTCCAAGGCATTGTTTTTCTGGGCTGGCAAAATGATAATGGCAGCAACTGAACTAAATATTTGAACTCGCCAAATCCATGCATATAAAAAGTGGTGACTTTATGCCACTTAAACCTTGAACATTGTGCTGAGCCGCCAATGTTTCAGTTTTGTACGTTCTAAAAATATAATAATTTGCATACAAAAGTAGTGATGAGAAGCATTGCCTTTGGCGTCAGAAACTACTTCAAACAATAAATGAAATTTACATTCCGACCAAACGAACTAAATTCTTTGAAGTCAAGAACACGGCAAGAGGTATTTATACGAGTTAAACCTAGGTCAGAAAATGGCTTAACTTGCCGGGAACAATTTCTGTCAGTCAAACGCTGCAAGTGTAAAGTGATTTTTGTTGAAAGTTTGATTTGCATCGTAAACTACGCACGAAGCACGTATTTCGGTTGATGGGGGTTTTCTAAGGGACTAATCTCACATTGTTTTACTAATCTAAGGGACTAATCTCACATTGTCACATCTTTTATTTATCAGACGCCACTCGAGGACTATAAAATTTACAATATGGTTGTTTGTTCAAGAAAGCTGGATGTAGCGGTGTTTTTGTGTTCTTCCAATTGCTTTACATGATTGTAAGACTGACTTTGGAACTCAGCCACCACCATCTACGACAGATGGGGTTTATATTAACCTTGATAATATTTGTCATGGTTATACTTCAGTGTTTTTGAATATTTATCGTTGCGTATTTCCGTTAAGGTCTTAAATTGTGTTTTTCCAACGTAATAATACTGATTTATTGGCAAAATTATCAAGAAAGATCCAATAAAAGTCACATGTTAAAACAGCCAAAAACTGTCACTGGTATTTTCACAAGAACGTCGAATTCATCCACGTTAAGCCAGGTGACAGCGGGTACCAACCGCATCTCTGGCCGCAGCATTCGCGAACGGACACCAACCCTCAGAGTTCTGAGAAACGATTCATGCATGAATGATCGTTTCTCAGATTCAAATGTTTTTATTGATTTCTAATCAACGGGGGCGTTTGAGACGTAATAATTTCACAGGATGCTTACTACCATTGCCATCTTTATAATAAATAAGCTTTCGGATAGAAATTACAAAAACAAATTCGGGGTCATTATCAAAGTATGACCCTACCTTTAAAGGAAATCGTTCACGTCAATAAGTAGAATGTGCGGGCAGACATCAGTCATCATTGCAATTATTACAAATGGTTAAGATTCCTGCATTCGGTTTCATGGGTTGATTTCAATACCTGAGAACCCTGCCGTCTTATCAACTTTCAAGATTCCAAAACACATCGATTGGGGAAGGGGAAGGCATTGGAATTATTGAGCGAAATTCAATTCTTGGGTGGCTGAGATTATTGGAATGTTAAGGAGGACAAGAATTAATTTGGTTACTGGATAACTCAATCAAGGGCCGCTGTGGAGTAGTCCTGACCATCTAAGATTAAAAAAAACTAGTCAAGCTTTACTTGACGTATTGTCTCATCGGCTCGTTACGAATGCACTTCTCTGCCCTTATACACCGCGGGGAAAACCTGAATGGAATCGGCTAATTTGATTAATTTGGATGGATGGCAGGATTCTTTGGTGCTGTGATCGCAGTCGAGTGGAGGGACTATTCTTTGATACGTCTTGTGAGACTGGACATTGTGTAGTAATAATTTTTTTTGACTGAATCAGTTGCCATAGGGTTTCATACATTAAGAACGTTCGGACCTCGTATATAAAGGAAGAAGGGATACGTGTGGCCCCATGGGACCTGTATTGTTATACTTCAATATCTATTGTCTTTCAATATCTGTTACGTCATCATCTGTATTGACAACCTTGCACCAATGTCACACGCGCCTGTCTTCCACGATCGCCATTTTCAGAGTCGAATTGCATGTGAATATTATGGTAAACGCGGCGTCGCCTAAAATGCACGCAACACTGTAAAACACACGAGGACGTTTGCTATTGCAAAATGGCGCAACCAAGATAATGTGATAATGACGTCATGTGAATTGGGTAAATACAACATCACTCACGAAAACTTGATGCTCATTAGACCACAAGACTATCTTGATACATAGATGATTGGAGGAAATCAAGGCGGGAACAGTACGGTCGAGAAAGCTCTACATAGTCGTTTTCATTTTATTTTCTTCAGAAATAGTGACGACATGTTTTACCGCGGAAAGTGCTTGCTTTTCCTGAGGAAATGACAAGAAATTTAAGAAAGCTTTTTGCCACTGGCTCCTTTAACACGTGGAGAGTCAGTCAGGGATTAGAGTGGGATTTAAGGGATTACCGGCCTAATCTGCTGGCCTTAATGCGAGGTATTATGGTTCATCAGTAACACGTCGGGGAGGATGTGGCATAACGCACGAGAGTCTTGAGTTGGTAGAATTAAATATCGATAGTGCTTATTATAAGGAATTGATCTGGTAATTAAAATTAAACAATTTCTGTATCGACAAATTATGAACAACTTGCAAAGTTGAACAAAAAACACACATATCAAAACAAAATACACTTTAAAAACTCCCCGTTCAGAATTGACCCGGCTTTCGGGACCCATTTCCGGGTCGAGCTGACTCGGTGGTTGAAAAATGGAATTTGAACTCGGACCCTTTTCTGTGTCATTTTGACACCGATTCCGGGTCATACTTTCCCAGAATGGACCCGCTTCCGGGTCAATTCAGACTAGGAGGTTTTTTTTAGAGTGTATGCAAGGATTGGAAGAGCATGATTAAGATAAGTTTTGGGAAAACTTATAATCAAAATTGTCATTCAATTTTCAGGAAACAAATAAATTTACGCGTGAAGACTGAATTTTAGTGGGAAGCATTAGCGTTTACACAAAATGATCGTTCTCGTTAATTAGGCCCATTGGTCTAATTGATTATTTCTCTGGAAAATTTCAAAACAGAACTAAAGACACTGCTCTTTACACAAAGCATACTGTGTCTAATTAATATATTTATGTATTTATTGTACACATCCAACAGCACAATTAGCGCCAATAAATGAATAGGAAACGAAAAGAAATGTTAAGTTTTAGATGTGGGAGGAAAACCCCAAACGAGAAAATCCACGCAATCAGGTGACAACCTAATCCACATCATGCAAGGCTCCGGGAATCTGAAGTGGGATTCGAACCGGGATCCATAGAGGTGAAAGGCAGGGAAAGAAACCATTGAGCCAACCTGATCACGAGATTAAATAACATTCTTAGCAAAGTGTTCAGTTTTTGCCAGTGTTTAATCATTGTACATCTATTGCTGTAACGCGACGAGTAATGCATATTATAGAATGCGCATTTTTTTATATAAATCCATATACGGTTGGTTATGATAATCACCATGATGTACGGTATCAATTTAGTATAAAACTGTAAATTAATCAATATGCTACACATACAGCAAGATACAGACATCTGAATGGGTTACAACACGACAAACTATTGAATGATTAGGGGCGTTATCACCAGCAGCAATACTGCTAGAATAAACAATATTAAATCCAGACCAAAACATACTTATGTTCTTATCAATATTACCGTATGACAACGCGGCCTTCACAATCTTCCGCCATGCGTAAAAGCTTAGCATTACATTTGTATATTAATATATATTTTCATACAACTGAAGCAGCTCATATAACTAATAATAAGTGTTTGGTCTTCGACGATTCGTGGACAATAATTGATAATTTGGTTGCAATCATGCACGACACCGGAGCGCTCTGCACGATCTACAGATGTTCAAGGGGAAACATCAGCAGGAAAATTGCGTTGCCATGACAGCACAGCTAAATTAAGTTCCTCCAAAGACCAATTGCAACGCATCATTGACATTGTATTAAATCATCGCTGATTAAAATTTAAAATTTAATGAGGACAGGCACATTAGTTTTTGCCCTGATGCAAATCGTCATGTGCGATAGACCTATAGACACCAAAATGAATACTTAGATATTTTGTTTCATTTGCACACATTTATTTTGTAAGTTTTATTATTTTCTTTAATTAATGATATAAATAATAACCGTTCCTCTACGCATAGATACTTGAGGGCGCTGTATACATTTGAGAAAGACAAATCACACGGTACATTTTAGGCCGTGTCCGAATTTGCGGCTACATCTGCGGCTACGACTGTTGCTAAAGAGTGTTGCTAAGGATGACCTATACTTCAACGCACGATGACGCGGCGATCAAGCCGTAGCCGTAGCCACCAATTCGGACACGGCCTTAGGCTACGTCAGTTTTTCTTTTATGACCTCTTTGATTATTTTATCTCTCTGCACAATAAACTGCCTAATTATAATGGAGATTTATTTTTCCTCATTTTGTTCACACTTGACAGATCTTCTCTATCGACAGACCGTGGTACACAACGAAGTGCCGGTTTATATGGAGGTTCTTGACACATGTCCAAAGGTATATGAACAACCGAAATGTTAAGAAAAACTATAGTAGTAAACTTGCGGGTACAACCATGTATAAAACTCTTCTTGGAGAAGTGTTGGTTCTGAGAAGAACCAGTGTGGTCTCGACGTTTCGAATAGTACACTTTGCTCGTCTTCAGGAGTGTAAACTGTCCGAAACGTCGAGACCACACTGATTCTTATCAGAACCAACACTTCTCCCGAAAGAGTTTTATGGTTGTACCCGCACGTTTACTGTACAATAGTTTTTCTTATGATCTACACCATGCAAAGCTTCAAACATCACCAACCGAATGTTGGAAAAAATACTTTACACATAAGAACTTTCATCTAAAAAACAAACGAATAAACAAAATAGAAATAACAAACATTTGGCAACAAACTGCTGTGTTTGTTTCCTTCTTTTGTTTTTTCCACTTAACACTCAATGATGCCATCGGACTGCAGTCCACTGTCCGGTTTTAATTAAATAATCAGTACTCCGCCATTTTTTTTTTTTTTTAACCTAAAAAATTCAGCATTCCCCATCTACACCTAGCCAAATAGCATGATAATGTCTTGTTACCATCCGGGGTCTTTTTCGCACACAAAAAATCCATCAATGACCAGCTCTCCCAGAATTCCCATAGGAATTGCACAGCAGTTGCTTGACCTTGGTGTCAATAGCCACTACTGGGTGAAATGAACCATATGGTTTCCAGATGTTTTTTCTGTATACTTGTACAATGGCTGTAAGCAGTGACCTGGTTGTTTATTTGGACGAATTGAGTAGGAGGGTCCATATCTAATGGTTTGGGCCATTTGAAATTGATTGGGTTCTACACAAAAATTAATTACACGCAAAATACAAACGGACTGTAGCCTACTGACCGATGGCCTCACCGTGTGATTTGTTTTTGATGATGTCATGGATGAAACAAAATATTACCGTGTTTGCCACACTGTTGTGTGTAAGCCTATTTTATTGCCTTCCCGGACGGATAAAGCTACAAACACCGCAAGAAATTGCCTTCTGTTATGTTTTGGTTTAAATCTGTGCTACGAAACGCTCAAGTTTCCTTCGGAACGGAAGCTCAATCTGTCATATTTAAATTAAACAGGGGGAAAAAAAGTTTACTGAAGGGACTGAGACGACATCACATATCGGCTGAAGGATTTTACGGTCTTGAGCCCAACGTATCTATTCGATTTTACGGATTTGTGTTGTAGATTGAATGCATATCGTGTTACCCTCTCATCGCCCTGGGTTCAGATGAATAAATCCACTGCGATAAATTGCTTTGAGTACACAAGCGTCTTCCCCTGGCAAGCAAGTCAAAAACTCTCCCATCTCTTAGTCGTTGATCTTGCCATCCGGTCATTTTTGTTTCGGCTTAAATCTAAGCTTACCTTGTGGACAATTTGAACTATGACATGCATGACCTTCTTGTCAGAAGAGTCGATCCAAAAAAATGACACATTAAACTCTTTCTCTATGATTAAACGCTTATCTTGCGAGGCATTTGAAAATTTCACAATATTTAGAATTGCGTACAAACAAAAGATGTGCAACGGTTGAGTGACTCTTCTAAACACGAATGGTCTACCTTTACATGATCTAATTACAGCTTTTGAAATACAGTTGTGTGGAAGTGCACCAAGCATGACGGGCACCGTGGGAAGTAAGACTTGAACGTAGTGCATTGTATTTCAATCGACTGTATGAACATCTGCAAAATCCATTTTTAAAAGACCATTTTTGAAATGGAAATAATCACTTTTGTATAGACAGTTCTTTTGCAAGACAGTTCTTACAAGAACAATCTTCAGTTCTAACAATAACAATCCACACAGCAAAGTAGATATAATCACATGGTGTTACCGCAAACCAAATCACTCATTTTTGTTTAATGAAAGATGGTCCTTTTTAACATCCGTACTCTATTTTTTTCCCCTAGGGAGAGCAGCTGTCAGAACGGGACTCGCATTTACGTTGGGCAAATGCTTTTGTGATCGTATACAGCGTGTGTAACCGAACTACCTTCAAGGAAGTAGAAACACAAATCAAGCACATACAACATGCAAAGTCTCCATGTTCTGTACCCATTGCCATCATAGGAAACAAAGCCGACTTGGAACATCGGCGGGAGATATTGGGGGATGAGGGTAGAGACCTGGCGGAGGAATACGGGTGCTTCTTTTTTGAGGTGTCCGCGGCGGACGGGTACACGGAAGTGCGTGAGGCGTTCCTGGTTTTGCTGAAGGAGGTTTACGAAGCCACGAAGAACAAGTTGCATGTCAAACGACGGAGAAGCAGTGTCACCCGTAATGTGGCTAACAAGGTCATGCAGGCCATGTTTGGGTCACCGAGAAGATCTCGTAAAATCTCGCTTCCATGACGATAATTGACGATAACCAATTCAACTTGCCAGTGACGTTTACACAAGACACATAAAATGCGTCAAATCGGTGTATTACAGTTATATTATACATTAATTATATCTATATAAAAATTGTGCGATTTTGTTCAAAACAAAATTTTCCATAATGTGACCGGTCAAAATGTCCTGCCACTCCAGCAATCTGTAACCAATGAAGAACGGAGTCCGTGGCTCAAGTGTAGATTATGCTAAATCACGGCAACCATATGGGAAGAAACTCCACGTTTTCCCGGCTTCTTGCAGTAGAGATTGTATGTATGTATCTACAGTAGTTTATTTTTGATATCCAGTTATCAGAATAACATCGTATAGACATCTTCTTCAAACTTGTAATTACTTGTTTTAACTTCTTTTAAGAGTGGACGAGATTGCGGTCGAACTGCCGAGCCAGTCGTAAAATTATTCTCAAGTTTCTACCATTTTATTTGTGTAGTTATGCAAAGATGTTGATTACTGAATGCACCTCGCCATATCGTGCTGCATATTTCACCAAGAGTAACACACAATAGACCCCTTGCATATTTATGACGCCACAAGCCCAAAAAGCGCCCCCACTGAGGTCAGTGGAGCCCTAGCCCGAACATCTGACGTCACACTTCGAGGCTCGTGAATTACGCACCTTTGACCTCCCATCCATTCACACGACAGAGGTTCGTAGTCACACACACGTGTACACGCATTACATTGTGTATAAACAACATTAAATACAAACATTATGTACACGCGCGCAGCAGCAGACAATCGAAAAGTTCATGCTGTATGGTGGAGCTGACAAACATGCCACTTCGGAGTGGACCAATCATAACACAGATATGGAAAGCTTACGTCACTGCCCGTTTATCCAATGAAATCCTTGTATCCAATGAAATTATTGGGTCTGTAAAACCAGTATGTCTTTATCCTGGCGGAAAGACAGGGGACCAGTCTAGTGGAGCCCTATCATTGGCTGAGAGCTGTGCGCGGCGCGTACACGCGTGCACGTTTCCAATGTTTGACCTCAGCGATGGCGGCCAATGCGTGGGGTCTATGTCGATATATGTACCATGTACAATGCTCTGATAATATTCTTTAATTCAAGTTAATTGTACACAATAATTTGTAAATAATCATATTTTACGAAAGTGATAATACTGATGGTCACAATGGACCATTCCCTCGAAATTATGTTTATTACATTCACGCATGCGTGCATACACTAATAATTGGCAAATGCCATAGAATTGTGCACTAGGCAGACGCACAAACGCGTATACGTCACGCCACAATCAGCCCCTAATACAGGAAGGCGCAAAGTTTTCTCATTTTGATCCAGTAGGGTAGCGCAATGTGTAATTTATATACTTCATGGCCAGGATCGATTGTCCATGTTTAATTTGAAAGCATTGTATAACACTACCCGATGAGACCACTGCAGTCCTTCAATCGTCATTTGTGCGTTCAAATTGTACAGCATTATTTCACATCGCCATCATTTATATCTTGGGTGCTTACGGATCTTTGGTTGGCTTTTTTTGCTCAGTAGGGCCTAAGTGCTAGGGTTTGGATGGCTTGTTTTTCATATTATATACCACCCACAAAGATCCTTGTCATTTGATTGGTGGTACACACGTCACGTGTCATCCATTATTTTGCCATGTATTTGCTGCCGTGACGCTCCAAAATTTAGTATTGAATAGGCCCGTCCAATATGGATAATTATTGTACGCTTCACAGCTTCGTTCCCAAAATAATCGTTCCCTTCCCGTTTGTCCAAAAGAGGCAAGGTCGTTACGGCGAAGAAGGTTTGACTGTACGTGGACTCGTCCACGTTCTATAGAAGGTTTATTTTTTTAAAGAATTTTCAGAGTGTGG
Organism: Plazaster borealis; assembly: GCA_021014325.1. NCBI lineage: Eukaryota > Metazoa > Echinodermata > Asteroidea > Forcipulatida > Labidiasteridae > Plazaster > Plazaster borealis. Next base: position 16,614 of record JAJGQC010000226.1, read on the forward strand.
GGTGGACGAGTTTTTGTATCACTATTTTGTGTTTATTGTGAAAACATTCAAATGACAAGGATCTATGTGTGAGTTATGTAACAAAATATTGATTACATTTCGTTCGTGCATGCATTGTCGCAGAATATAATCACTCGGTCACAAATCTGGCTGAACTATTTTACTCGGCCTCGCCTCGTGACATGGATTTTAGTCAAGATTTCACCTCGTGATTATATTTTGCGACAATGCACTCACATGCGTCCAGTATTTGTATGATATCGTAGTCGTACCACTTTGCCAATGCTGTACAATTCCTGTGCCATGTTCGGGGATCATGTTCACCAAAATTGTAATCAAATTGAAGTAGGCCTATAGATAGTTCCCACTTGACGTCATACAGTGTAAAGTCGGCCATCTTGACGGAAAAGTCAATCTCTTTTTCTAAATATGTGTTATCAGAAAAGACGGCGCACGTGGCACGAAGTTTTATCAAATTCCGTGCATGATTGGAGTCGGTGAACCACTAGGCTACGAAGAGAAAGTTAGAATGCTTGACCAGCAGCTGAAAGCCAAAACTCATGTTGCCCTGAAGGTCATGGCGTCTATCGGGAACTATCTATAATGGCCCTTTTCGAAACCATAACTTGGGCTTGGACTTGGGCTTAGGCTCCGTCAGTTGTTAAAAAAAAAAGTTCGATATCCTTACGGGGCTTCAATCAGGCGGACGGAATCTGAGCCCGAGACCAAGCCTTGGTTTCGAAAAGGGCCTATATTATTACGCCGTGTCCGATTTGGTGGCTACGGCTACGGCTACGGCTACGGCTGGAATACTGCGTCATCATGGGTTGAAGTATAGGACTTCCTTAGCAACACCCTTTGTCACAGTCGTAGCTGTACCAGTAGCCGCCAATTCGTATACGGCCTTACCCCGGTGTTGAGGTTGTACCTTTTTAAGATGCTATGGTGTAAAAGTAATACTTCGAGAACATAATTTCCCACAAAAATGAATGTAAAATCACCAAGCCAAATTTTAACAGTACGTGCAATATTCTGTAAATTAATATCCAAAGCTAATTTAGTTTTGTATTATGCAAACAAACCTCGTTGATGCAGACATGTTTCGAAAACAGTTTAGGTAAAGAATACTATGTGAAAGTCAACTCGATTGCTTCAAAACGACGCTGGTCTCTTTCACATGCTGAAAACAAAGGTGCAAAATGAAGATCTTTGTTTTACTTTAAGATGGTGCGACAATTTGTTCTTCGATAGCAAAAATGTCATGTGACTCTTTAGTTATTAAATCATCCACCAGAAACACAAACTGAGAGAATACAAAATTTCCACATGAATGGATTAGCTTGAAATCAGCCAATAGAGGGCGCAACAGGCAATTTTCTGACAATTCGTCTCGAAGGGCTATGCAGTTGGCATCACACGTCCTTTAGTACAGGATGCGTGTGTTCATTAAAAGAGAAGCCTGAGAAAAGGTAAGATACTTTTTTTTAACCCTCAAAAGCACACATCATTCGATGACGTATGTGATGACGTATGTGTTCAACCATCGAGGTAGATTTCTACCTCCATGGTTCAACCAAGTGTTAAACCAGATCAAAGAGCATACATTCAGGCGGGTTGCGTTTATTCCAGTGCATAGTTTTGGACCGTGTCTCGTTCACAACATCATAGCGTTGTATTTGCTATTAGATACGGTCCATTAAACCAACTGGAAACCACACAAAACTTTCAAGAGTAGACAATAACTGTCAATACAATTAAACACACCCCATTCTCTTTCAACGCACTTTCGTAGTAAAGTGAATACATGCGTCATTAATGAGCATTTTTTTGACAGCATAGTACGTGGGTGTATACCTTTCACCTGTGCATCTCGAACCATTCAAACACTGCTTGAAGCGGTGCATGCACGAACAAATGACGTTTCGACACCGTCTCGGGATGTTTCTGTTATTACACCTGGGTGCGTTCTTTGCACAAACCTTCGTCACGTCTCGAGAGAAAGGGAAGTAGAGAGAGAGAGAGTTTCAAGTAATTTACTGTGATTCGGAGCAGACTCGGGATGGCTCCTCAAAGCCGACGCCATGTTTTTTTCACACTGGATTTGGATAAAAAACGTGGGCCTTGGTGACACTTAAAAAGATCTTCAAATTGTTGCGTTTTGTATGAGATATTTATAAAAACTGTATAAAAACTGTATATAATATGAATTGTGTATATAAATCTAGACCTGTATGTTGGTCGATACATGGGTTATTGTCTTATGATGAATAAAACACAGTAACAAAAAAACAAGCTTTCTAAGCCTTATGAGTTGTGGTGTAAACTAGTTTATGTCTCCCCGATGCATGTTTATGTACAGGGATGGGAACTACATTCATGCAAACCCTGTTTTATCTCAGGAAAATTATACATTACACCTAGGCTGGCATTTTAGTAGGTGAACACTTTTCTGTAAATATAAGATTTTTCAAGGAATGTTTTATATATATAATATTTGTTTTGTTTGGTACGGAGCCCCTAAAGGGCCAAATAATAATTGAAATTGAATAATAACATTTTTTGTTCCCTCGAAATATTATAAGGAAACGAAATGCCCTCCAGGTTTTTTGTTTTGTGTGTGTGTTTGGTGGGTTTTGGGTTTTATTTTGGTTTGATTTTTTTTGTGGGGGGGGGTGTTTTTTGGGGGGTGTGATACTTGTTCAGTACCCCCCCCCCCGTCCTTTTCGGGGCTCCGTACATTTGTCATAAACATATTTGATTCACTCAAGACTGAGCTGTTTAGAAAATGAGACAAAAGCCTTGAATGCTTCGAAATCGAATCAGGTTTTTGAAGCCATTTTGGGGGAAAATCATGACAAATGAGTCGTACATATAAATCGATTATTGACGTATTTTTTCAAAGTTTTATTTGACATCTCAAGGTCTGAATAAATTTTGATGTATAGTATCACCATGGAATCTAAAGTTCCCTAGCTAATCGAAGCTATTGCTGTCTGAAAGGATTCAACATCTGGTTCCTAAACTCGCGTCATTTGAAGTTAAAAGGTTAGAGTTTTGACTTACAAGGGTAGATATTATATCATAATTAAATAATTATTGTAATCATTGCGTTAAGTTTATAAAAAATGTTAACCTCCCTTCCAGTTTGAGTCCAGCCTTAGCACAGGGCTCGATTTCAGAAAGAGATAAGATTGATCTTAAACTGTGAATCAATCATAATTGCTAAGCAAAGTGTGATGTCACAGTACAAGTTTACTGTGGCAACATTAACAACTCCTCTTATTACTATGAATTCGTATCCGAACTGGCTGATATACGGTTACGGCTACGGCTGTTGCTAAGTGTGTTGCTAAGAACGTTCTTTACTTCAACGCATGATGACGCGGAAATCTAGCCGTAGCCGTAGCTGTATAGCCGCCAATTCGTACACGGCCTTGGTGCTGTAATCGAGCCCATGGCATTTTATGCGAGTTGTAACTTGTCAAAAGAGGCTGCACCATGGCTCTTCTGTAACTTATTTTCTTACTGCAGCTGCAGTACAGGTGGTTCCATGGGGGTATAAAATAGATGTAGATCTGGATGGTACAAAACGCCTATGTTTGATCGATTTGACAGTCTGAAAACGATCCACGGGTGGTCGGGTTGGCGTGGTGGTATCTTTCCTCGCCTTCCACCGCTAGCACATTGGTTCGAATCCCACCGGGGCACTACGTGGATTGGGTTTTCAGTCCCTACCTGACTGCGTGGGTTTTCCCTGGAATTAATTCTTTGAGTTTTCCTCACACATCTAAAACTGAAACTTCGTTCGTTGTCTTCTCTCCATTGGGTTCTTGAATAGTACAGTGATTAAGTTCGCTTTTCTTAGAGTCCTTGGCTTCACAACCAGAATAAATGAAATGAAATGAAATCCACTAAAAACAGGTCCGATTGTATTTGGCTATATATTAAACCCCCGACGAATACTGAAGAAGTTTGTCTTCAATGACGCTTCTTAGGCATCATTCAATCGATTGACTCGCAGCAAGAGATTTGGCCCTTTTGGATCCTGAACTACTCCATTCGTAGCTTGTTCCACTATCATCTTATGGGTTTCATTCGTGGACAAGTTTGGCGAAGACTCTAACAGGAGGGCTACAGCACCTGAACAATGGAAGAAGACACGACAATCAAGACAAACATTATATGAATCATACTATTAATGATATGCGAGGCTAATCATCTTAGAAGCAGCACAGAATATAGCGAATATGGAGCTGGGCTGGGTCGATTTCACAAAACTCTTCCTAACTTGGGACTAGTCCTAGGCAATGCTAAGAGATAGGACTAGTCTTAAGTTAGGACCAGTACTTCAGACTAGTCCTATCTCTTAGCATTGCCTAGGACTAGTCCTAAGTTAGGAAGAGTTTTGTGAAATCGAACCCAGGACACATAAGCTGCAGAACAGATAACCGTTGGCGCTCAGCTATCAATCGCTGGACGCCATTATGGAAACAAAAATATTAAAGGGCACCAGAGGAAAAGATGATAGACGAGTTGCAACAATACTGGGGGACATGGTATCAACAAGCAGAAAATAGAGACATTTGGAGATATCATGCTGAGGCCTTCATCTTGTAGTGGATCGACAATCATGGCTGAAAAATCAAAAATCAATCATCCTATTCTCGCAGCTGAGAAGTTGAATTGCGAAGGACGCAGTGTCCACGTATGGCCCTAGCCGGGAATCGAACCAGGGCCACATTGGTGAGAGGCCACCCATGCCAGAGTTGATGTAAAATCAGAAAACAAACAATCGAGAAAATCTCACCATTGAACTCTTGGTGCCATCGAGAAGGGAAAACAACAACAACTTTTGCTACTCAATGTTTGGTCGAGCAATGGTCATAAACGTTTACGGACAAAAAGGAGCCACTCTCACTTACATGATAGGTCCGATTCTTTGGCCAATTTGACCCAAACATAGGGTTTAAAATTTAAATAGCTACTTTTTATATATTCGAGAAAGTTATAAGCTTTCATTTAAGCTGTTTTCGAAACCACGGCTTGGGCTTGGGCTTGGGTCCGGGCTTCGTCAGTTATTAGTCTAAAACGTGTGCTGTCCTTATGGGGGATACAAGGCGAAGCCCAAGCCGAAGCTCAAGCGCGAGCCGTGGTTTCGAAAACGGCCATGGTGCCTGAAGAGTGCCCAAACTATAGACGGAACCGAGCCAGTCTTACCAGAAACGTGAGGGCACGCCATGGATGTTCCGGAGGAGGATTCTACATTATATTCTCCTAAGGGTGAAGCACTAAGGATGTCTACACCCGGAGCGTACACGTCTGTACAGGAGCCGTAGTTTGAGAAACTTGCCCGGGTATCACCCCCATTAACGGCACCAACATTGAGAACCTATAGCGAGTGAAAGTAATAAAATATGATTTCTTTAAAACATCTCGCTGTATGTCTTTCTTGACCAGTCCCTCCCCCTCCATTCTTGGTCTTCCCTCATGGATCTTCGGGTCTCTGTACTATTATACTCCTGGTAATGTAACGAAGTGTACAAAACATTTGGAAATGATCGATGTTAGCACTAAAATACTAACCCATGTAGTGGTTTGAACATTCTCGAGCCATGTAGTGGTTCAGCCACTCTAAATTTAATGTATGTAGTACATTCCATAAGGAGGGCGCTAGATAGAGTGTACCGGGTGATGCACGGAGCCTCATCAATCAAAATGTAAACACACAATTTGTTCTGCAAATCAATTTGAAAGCCATGGCTCTTATGGATTGCTGCAGAAATGGTCCAATATTGTGCCCCTGGGGTTGTTGACTTTCAACCTGGAGCATTTGGGGTACACGAGCCCTCTAAAAATTGCCCTATTTTGCTAAAAGGTGTAGTCATTTTTCAAAGATGGAGTCTGGCCAACAGTTTAGTCGTTCGTGTGTTTTAACTTTGGATGAGCCTCTAGCAATACCAAAAATTGAAAAGAAAAATAAAGTTCAGTTGTCAGTTAATTGTGTTTTATTTTTAAGAGTCTGAGAAACTTTTAAATATTGTTTTGAGTATTTTTGAATATTCAGCATTTAGCTGTGGGAAGTTTATTTTAATGTGGTGCTCCCTACGGGAAACAGAGAGTACTCGAAAAGTTGCAAGCGTACACGAGAATGTCCGAAACGCTACAGGGGTTATCGTTTAGCGATACATCGTGCTAAAAATGTACAATACCCTGACGTAAACAATGAATTTACTACTATACCAACCTGAGGTAGCCTGCCTGGCGAGACAGAGCATGCATCAGTGTTTTCGTTTCCAGCACACACGACGACTGTTGTATTAGTCTTGGCGATGAAGTTTTTGATGACGTCATCAAGGTAGGCAGATCCACCAGGAACGTAAATGGACATGGACACAACAGCTGGACTTTGAACTCTGGTCACCAGAAATTCAAAAGCTAAAAAGAAACAGCAGATTTTAATGAAATCGTGTGATTCCTGTGAAAGAGCAGCGCGCCCTCTATCGATTACTTCGTGGTACATCACTCGGAGCATCCGTTATTCGATGCGGATCGAGAAGGAATGTGCGTTAACTAACGCGCGAAGGAAAGGTACAACAACAACAACAACACAACAACAGCAACAACAACAACAACTAAACAACAATATATTCTTTTGAGATTCTTGGTCGTGTACGAGGCCTTAAAAGGGCCAGACTATTTATTATTTTGGGGTGGGTTTGGTTTTTTTTGCGAAGATCTCCAACCCTAACAGGTGAAACCAGTGCCAAAATTAGGGTAAGATTTTAGGGGGCGGCATAAGGGGTGCACCATTTTTTTCTAGGGGGCACTGATGACGAAACCATGGCTGAAAGTGCTGGTGTCGAGATGCAAGATGAAACTACAAGACCAAGGGTCTAGCCCCCACCCCGCCCAAAAAACAAATATATATAATGGCTCTAGAATCGGGCCTGCAATTTTCTTGAACAAGCCCCTTTTCGGCGCCTTCTTTATGTAATTTACTATTTTGTATAAAATAATCCTGGCATGAGTGTAAACAATTTCATTTTCTATGTGTAAATGGGAAAATAGTTTTAAAAACATCGAAATTATCACATTAAAGCGTATAAGATGTAACATTTCACTCTGGAAATTTCCAATCCCCAAAGTCCAGATTCCAAATAGGGGCACTCGGGGAGCACGGACATCTATTGGGGGGGCATGTGCCCCCCCCCTTAGGTACGCCACTGAGTGAAACCAAAAATCGTTAAACTCACCTGAAACAATCTTAGTCTCATCTCCCTCCCCAATGCAGGATGGCAGAACTTTAAGGCTGAGCAGATTGACTCCTTTCGCTACTCCAAACACAGTCCCTCCAATAGTACCTGCTACATGAGTGCCGTGACCGTTACAGTCCAAACCCTGCAAAGAGGTACGTCATCACCCGGGTCAGAATACTGACCGGGATTCCTTGGTCCTAAAGGGGGCCTGATTAATTTGTGGATCAGTTTGACCCGGAGTACGTGTCAAAGTGACCCCGAAATCGTATCAGATGTACAGTTGACACAGTATCCGGGTCATACAGACCCATAAATGGATCAGGCCCACTGGGACCCGGAATCCGATCCGTGTCAATTCTGACCATATGGGTTTTTTAACCCTATACATCAGCACCCTAGCTGTCGCTGATACCAAAACATCACTAATTACTTGATAACTAATTAATTTGTACTCAAATAATATGTTCAAGTTTCAAGTTTCAAGTCTGCGGCCAGACTGGCTGCGGCAAGACTGGCTGCGGCCAGACTGGCTGTTGAACTTTTAATTGCTTGTTTGCAGTCGGTCCATCTGTTCAAACTGTGCATTATTTTGTCTAGCTCCCTTTGCCTACTTTTGCGTTCAGTTTGCTAGTTTTTAGCCAGTAACTTGCTAGTAAACATGTCGCAAAACAGCCTAATACAGTAGCCTTTGATATGGACACGTGTTTGATGAGCGCACTCGAAGCCTGTTTTTCCCCTAAAACTAAAAGGTGTTGCCCATTGTTCATGCCTAGAAGACATCGGGTTCACATTCATTTAAAGTATACTTACATCACCACCATGATAAGCGTCGAATAATACACTTGCCCTGTCTCCGAAATCATAGTGATCTGGGTTGATGCCAGTGTCAATGACATACACATTTACACCTTGGCCGGTTCCTGAATTTAAAAAAAACCACGTAACGATCGATCATCAAGTGGCAAATTCCATACATTTTGTCCTACATTTCAAAATATCTGTAACTGCCAAAGAGTTTCTAACGACCTTCACTATAAGATGGTTTAATTAAATCAGGGTGTTGTTACACTGTAAAAACTGGGGTACTAAAATTGACACCATGGGTGTTGTCACATAGATACAAACAAAACA